>JAUUDZ010444641.1:0-12942 GCA_032361705.1 Panulirus versicolor
GGAAACCTAATTGGAGATGAAAAGATTGTGAGAAAAATTATTTTGAGCGATCAGGGCCTGAACATGCAGGAGGGTGAAAGGCGTGCACGGGATGGCGTGAACTGGAACGATGTGGTATACAGGTGTCGACGTGCCATCAATGGAAGATTCTGGGGTAAACAATAAAGGGTCTCTGGAGCCTGGCTGTAAATAGGGAGCTAAGGTTTCGGCGCATTACGTGTGACGGCTAGAAAATGGATGTGAGCGAATGCAGCCCTCTTTCGTTTGTTCCTGGCGCTACATAGCTAATGCAGGAAACGGCGAACAAGTGTGTGTGTGTGTGTGTGTGTGTGTGTGTGTGTGTGTGTGTGTGTGTGTGTGTGTGTCTGTGTGTATATATAAGGCATACTGTTGGGGTAGACCTTATTTCCTTTACAAAGTCATATTCTACCAATAGTAAACAAGAAAAAGTTTTACGAACAACCAAATTCGAAATAATTCTCTTCATTATTATCCATTACGTCGTCAACAGTTTTCCTGATGTATTACAACGACAGAAGTTCATTACAAACTCAAATATGGTTAAATAACTACAAGAAATCTCCCGGGAAATATTTGTGGATAAAAAACATCCTCGAGTTTTATCGCTGAAGATATTTCGTATCTGGGTATTTCCCTCGAGCCTTCTCTGTCTTGTTGGTCGAAAAACTTTCTGAGCTAACTTTCAATTTACCTACGACCTTCAGGCTTCAGTAAAATGTAAATGACTTAGATAAGCGGATACATACAATCTTTAATTTTTCTCCCGTGTGCCTCTTGACAAGGATAGATTAATTTCTTGTCCCAGCCCTTTAAAAAGACATTATTTATCTATTGATTTTGATCAATCATGTGAGAAATCCTCCTTCAACCTCAAGCCTTTTCTTTGCTTCATTCTGGTACGTCTACCTCCTGGGAAGACCGATGGTTCACTCATCTCGTGCACTTCGCTCACCGAGCCTACCCTTCACCCCTCGCTCCACTCCACTCCACTGTGGCCGCTGCTCCACAAATGATCAGTATGTAACGTTCTTATCATTGAGGGTTTTACTCTACTTTTTCCCCACAGGTAGCTCCCTGCGCCCTCTCTAACAAACAACTAACCAACGGCCTGGCGAATGCACCTCTCTCCTCTTCCTTTTCTTTGTCTTTTTTCTTTTTCACGTTTTACTTTGAAAGCTTCTGTCACGGACAGAAGTCCACATCAAGGCCGGGCCTTAATTGAAATACAGAGAGAATTATGAAAGGAAAATAGAAAAGACAAAGGAAAGTACTTACGAATTTTGGAAGAAGTGAAAAATCTGTCTAACGAAATGTGCCAAGTCAGTTATTGGGAAAGACATGACTAGGTAGAGTTGTAAAGCTTCGAGTTGTATGGAAAAAAACAGTTATCAAAACGGCCCACCCTTGAGTTGCCTACAACCACACAGTAATCATGTGACGCAGCAGCTTGCCGAGTATTGTGTGGTCCAACTAGTAGTGGGGGCACACAAGCAGCCAGATCTAGGGGACAAAAACCAAAGTAATACCTATAGAAGAGGAAAAGTGAACCAACATTGCGGCGTCACCCCAGATGCGAGAGCAATACTCCATACAAGGACGAATCAATCCATTGTAGAAATGAAGATGCTCAGAAGAAACGAAAGTTCCACATCTAAACACGACTCCGTTCTTAGAGGCAAACTTAGCTATTTCCATAATGTAGAATTTCCAGGATAAACTGGAGGTTACAGTAATACTAAATATGTTCACTGAAGAATTATAGAATCGTCAAAGGAGAGACAAGAGGTGCGAGGAGTTTTCGACAGAGAGATGAGTAGAAACTGGGTCTTGGAGGCATTAAATTTAGCCAGATTTCGCTTACACCACTGAGATATCCTTTCCAAGTCTGAGTTTATTGAGGAAGCTGTGACGAAACGAGATGCAGATCGACGGAGAGAAGAGGGAGCAGAACTGAAGGAAGTGGATGAATGCAGTGTTGAGTCGTCAGCGTATGGGTGAATTTGTTTATTGGTGGAAGAAATGAAACCGTTGATAAAAAGAAGAAATAGTCTAGAAGACAGGACAGAACCTTGAGGGACACCGCTGTTCATGGAGAAAAGAAGAGGCTGATTCATCAACAACCACGGAGAAAGATCGGCCGGAGAGGAAGCTAGATGGAGGGAACAAAGTGAGGGAAGGAAGCCGAAAGAGGGGGAGCTTAGAGATGAGACCTCGGTGCCAAACCCTGGCAAAAGCTTTGGATATGTCAAGGGCAACTACACAGGTTTCCCCACAATCTTTCAGGGATGATGACCAAGACATTAGTAAGATGGGAAAGAATATCACCAGTGGATCTCGCCTTACGGAAGCCATACTGGTGATCAGAGGGGAGACTGTGAGATTCGAGATGTCTGAGGATATGGGAGTTGAGGAGAGACTCAAAGACTCTGTCAATGTTAGACGTCAAAGCAACAGAAAAACAGTTGGAGGGGTTAGGAGAGTCACCCATCTTAGGGGTGGGATATAACAATGCATGCTTGCAAGAAGGAAAAGTTCTGGTTTTTAAACAGAAACCAAACAGACGAACAAGCACAGGTGCAAGTTCAGAAGCTATCACTCTCTCTCTCTCTCTCTCTCTAGGTAAGAAGTAGGTGTCCGGCAGCCACGGAGCAGGGAGGTATATTACCGGTCTGGAATGGTGAGTGACGGCTGTGCAGTGAGCCAGAAATTCAATGGCTGCCAAGTTTCACTTCATTGGCTCAGGCAGGTGTTTTCTCCTTCTGTTTCACCCACACGTGAGCTGCTGGCTGTCAGCTCACAAAAATATACAATCTCTCCATCTCACACTTGACAATACACGTGACTCACACGACTCTGTCTTTCGTAAGTCTGGATTTCCCAGCGGTGAGCGCGGCGCGCTACTCTGCCTTTTGGCAAAACCTCAGTTTATTTCCTCCCATTGTTTATCATCCAACTCCTCCGAGGATGCAGCCTCATTCCTGTTGTCACCCGCGTCATCCAACGTCTCTAAACTTATCCACCCATCTCCCAGTGCCCCATCTACCTACCTCAAACCTTCCAGTCTACCCATCTCCCAGTGCTTCATCTATCCACTCCAAACCTTCCAGTCTACCCATCTCCCAGTGCCCCCATCTACCCACTCCAAACCTTCCAGCCCACCCATCTTCCAGTGCCTCATCTACCCACTCCAAACCTTCTAGCCGACCCACCTTCCAGTGCCTCATCTACCCACTCAAAACCTTCCAGTCTACCCATCTTCTAGTGCCTCATCTATCCACTCCAAACCTTCCAGTCTACCCATCTTCCAGTGCCCCCATCTACCGACTCCAAACCTTCCAGCCCACCCATCTTCCAGTGCCTCATCTACCCACTCAAACCTGCCAGTCCAACCCTCACATCAGTCACCCAACCCACGACACCACACCACACCACTCCTAACTGCTTGCCCACCCTGTACACCTGCCTGCCTGCCCACCCTGTACACCTGCCTGCCTGCCCACCCTCCACACCCGGCTGTAACATTCTGTACCTGACTGCTGTAGTAAATTCAGCGAGTCCATAGATGATTCTTACCAAACATGAGAAGCCATGTGCAAACATTCCATCTATAATAATGTTCTACTTGAACAGTACCATAACTTTGCTTACTGTAATAATTTTCTACTTGAACAGTACCATAACTTTGCTTACTGTAAAAGTTCTATTGTTATAAGAATTGACACATAACCCAATCATTGTTGTTCAGCTGTTTTGTTCAGCTGTTGTAAACTTCACCTACCATGTAAACTATCGACTCGTTCGCAGAGTTGCCTAGACCAGGTGGAGACTTTCCTCACACTGTAACCCTGTGATGGATTTCAGTCAATGGTCCCCTCAGTCCCTGGACCTGTAGCGCACTCTGCACGCTCTCGCGCGTCACCGTCCACACGATGGGTAGGTGGGAATGATAAACTGGCCGCTCTTACAGCAAGAATTGATCCTCACCCACCACACCTGCCAACCCACCCGCAACACCTGCCATCCTACCCACCACACCTGCCAACCCACCCGCCACACCTGCCATCCTACCCACCACACCTGCCAACCCACCCGCCACACCTGCCATCCTACCCACCACACCTGCCATCCTACCCACCACACCTGCAATCCTACCCACAACACCTGCCATCCTACCCAACACACCTGCCATCCTACCCACCACCTCTGACATCCTACCCACAACACCTGCCATCCTACCCACCACCCCTGACATCCTACTCACTACACCTACCATCCTACCCACCACACCTGACATCCTACCCACCACACCTGACATCCTACTCACTACACCTGCCATCCTACATTCCACCCACTCTCAGAAGAACACAGACCAGACCAACTGGATCCTATACACCACAAGATCGATGATCCTTATTGTTTCTTCCCATACTCGATACAAGTAGAGGATCTCATCGTACATGATCCTGGCTTCTACCAGTCTTACCTCAACCCTTGATCTTCCAGCCAGTCGGTCACTAAGGTTCAGCCTGACCGCAGTGTTGTAAATAATCTCCTGAACAGGACGATACGACCCATGGGGTATATGATGACCTTCCACCTCATCCCCTGCAAGGTGTGCGAGGGCTTAAAAGGGGTCGACACAGTAATACAAAATAGGAATCATAGCTGGAAAATTGCTCCTCTTCTTTTCTAAGAATAGGGACCTCGACCCCCCAGTAACCTTTTGCCTTCGAAATTAACATCATGTCTCTCTTTATCACAGACTACCTAAAGGTGAGGATCATTTGCAACAGTTTATGTATAAAATTCATCGAATGATCACAGGATCTTATCTGGATCATTGTGACTCTGGCCTCTCATGAATCAACCCAAGACTCAATGATTATTCAAAAGCTATGTTTTTCTTGGCAGCTTTGCCTTACTTCTTAAACCTAAATAATGAAGATGGGGTTTGATATTAATCCAGAGAGATAATGGCATAGTTTGGGAAGAATGAGTGATGAAGACATCAAGTTATCACATGAAAACTACTGTTGTTTGAATCACGATGGCCTTGAACTTCGGGATCTACAGGCTTACTGTCCGCTCTGTATGAAGTGTGATAACAGCTGGAGGTAAACTATACAGAAACTACATTGTTCTTACTGTATCCTGAACCTCTTGGATACAACAGTAATGACCCTTGTGTATAATGGCGTGACCTCTGACCTGACCCTTGTGGGTTAAGTCAAAGATCAGGCAATACTATCCAAAGATCATATCTTTGTCCTCAGGGGCTTAATATCAACCAATTCTTTTCCTTTGACTAAGATGCTTACTTACCCGTGACGAATCCATGGGGAGAATGTGGTGGCTGTAGGTAAGCACAGCATAAAGTAATCCATCTGTTTCTTCTCTTTTTTTGGAGGGGAGTCAGAGACCTTAACCTTTGACCTCTGGCTATAATAGAAAAAAAACACCTCAGCATCTTACATCTGGAGTAGTGGAGGAATTAGTTATGGCAGCGTCGACAGACCGCGCAGAGCCAAAAGAACAACACCACAGTTGAGGCGTCCACGAAACCAGTGATCGAAGAGAAGAAGGAAAAAATTGTCAAGATATATTTGCTATATCTATCATGCAGTGGTGAACCTTGGAGTTGAAAGAGACTGGCGTTTACTGAACTTCAATCTCCATGGTACACGGGCAGAAGACTTGGTTCAGGAGTTAAGGATTACCGATCTTGCAGGGCCTTAGGGCAGCGCGATGCTCAGCAAGGAACGCATCAACTACTATAATTTGGTTGACCTGGGAGCATCAGTCTCGTGCATCACCAAGTGTTACTTTCAGCCTTGATGGTCACCTTCAGTATGTGGCCCAGGGGTGGGTCGCCCAGGGGTGAGTCGCCAGGGGTTGGGTCGTCAGGGGGTTGGTTCTCTTCTTTAAAATGTTTGTTTTGCGACATCCCTTCATTTTTAGGTCGATTAACTTGAAACTCAATAGGTATGTACTACCTTGGCTCAATACAGACAGGTACTTTTCTATATATATTTTTCCCTAAGTTAAAGGATTTTATGAAGTTAAAGGTCAAACTTCACATTAACTTACGGGGTTATGTTCCTCACACTCTCGGTCAACGGAGACAAATCATCGCAAACAGACACCTAAGTTACCACAAGTCCCTCCCACACAGTACACGGGATGGGTCTGGGTTCCCAGCTGTTTATGTTGTTCATAGACGCAGGATTTAGGCTGGCGGAACAAAAAAAAAAAATTTCCTACTCGGCTTACTACTTGGTTATATTTCAACCAGTGTTCATGACATTTGGTCTTAAGATGTCTTCTTACATGTCCTAAATTATGCGTATATATGATATTTGTAATCTGACCATCTTTTTTTTTATCTATTCTTTAGGGTTCAAAGATAAAGAAAAAGATTTTACTTTTAGCGTGTGTCATCCAATATCCAAGAAGCGTGGGACAAACTTATCTTTCAAGACACACCTCTCTTCATATAGATAAAAGATATGCGACTGAACCAGTTTTAGCTTCCTACAATATTAGCTTCCAACACTTTTAGCTTCCAACAATTTTAGCTTTCAAGTTTCAGCTTCCTACAAAGATGAGATCCTTCTTTGTTTTCTTTTTACTACGAGTAAGAATATTTCACCTGGTGAAAGATATTTCTTCATACACATCCACTACAGAGGTTGCAATACTGAGGGAGACAAATGGCATTCAAATGGGTACAAAAATGAGTTCAAGCAGCAGTAGACGAGTGGGGTTCAACGAGGCTGTTTGAGGCAGTGGAAGAGAACAGAAACTCGTGGATTAATCTGAAACGAGAAGAAAGACACAGATTTCTCAAACAAGGTCTGTATACTTATCGTACAGCTAAGCAGGTGCTCATAATTTCATTCGTGGATTTGAAGAGAAATAGTTATGAGAGTCTGTACTTGTCCGTACTGTTTTTCACTACTGTCCACTAACTGGTAAATCATTCCACATTTTAACTGTTCTGCTAAAGAAAAAAAATACTTCCGTTATTGCGAGGTAAACCAATCGTCCAGTTTATTTACTCGTAAATACGTCATATTTATTTCACTTATTTTATATTTGCTGCATCTCAGGATGAGACGAAGTTTGCCCCTGTGTCGGTTAGGTTAGGTTAGGTTAGGTTAGGTTAGGTTAGGTTAGGTTAGGTTAGGTTAGAGTTACGGTAGGTTAGGTTAGGTTAGGTTAGGTTAGGTTAGAGTTACGGTAGGTTAGGTTTCATTAGGTCACAATAGGCTTCATATAGTACGATCAGGACGGATACAGTACGTGTATCAACGCTTCCTTACTTCACAATCAACAAGTGGGAAAATGAAAAACTAAGAGAATTATATAACTCTTTCTTCAGGTAATGAGTTCCAGAACTGAGCCCAGATACCTGACTACAGCCTAGCCACGACCAGCCTTACAGAGGGCAGCACCGTAGCCGACACAAAACATCAGCCAGTTTATTCCTGATATATTCTGCTCGTTACTAACACAAGTAAGGAAATATAAACAAAATCAGTCCTTGAATCTTTTGATTCTTCAGGCCACGTGTCCACGAGATTTCCACCAGCATCATCCACACTTATCGTAAATCTTTTCTCAACGCCAGAAATACCAAGAAATATTTCGGAAGAAAAAAATCCGGGGAACATCGCCGGATTCCCCAGCTGGGAGGGGACGGGGTCGGTCTGGCCTTCCCCTCCCCCAGCCTCGCAGGCTCCTCAGCGTTGCCCGGGTCCTGAGTCACCCAAGATATTGCTGTCCAGGTTGGAAGAAAAAATATCTCGCAAGAAATGTAAGTTAACAGCTTGTGGTCTTTTATGACGGTGAGGGAAGGCGGGACAAAGCATCGTAGACTTGCGCACTAGTTAAACCTTTGACCACTACGGTATGAGGGCATGACCTTTGACCTGACCCCTCTAGGAGCGGGTCACAAATCACGCCATCTTCTAGGGTCGTGTTCATGGGTCTCACAGTCGCGTCCAAAATGTTGAGAGACATGGCAACTGCCACACCACAGTGATGATGGGGAATTACGCCTGGTACCACCGTTGTCCCCCGTGATGGCTGGAAGCATCATGTTGTGTGCGTTAGAACAACACTCAGCTGCTGCAGACACCATCGATGTGGGCCAGCCGCCCCGGGACGCCTGGTGGGCCAACCCCATGCTCATCCTGAGGGCGGTAGCGCAAAACGATTACGAAGAAAAACTTGGAATAATTTCAGTATCTTATTCAACCCTTTGTTCATCCATCTATCTCAACCACTAACCGTTTTCATTATGAATCCGGATATACGGAGTCTCAGCGGCAGCTATTACGAAAACTTTTTTTCTTACCAAAATGTGAAGTGTTCCTACGGTTAATTAGTGAGTGGTAATCATTACTATAGTAATGTCGTGTATCTGACGTGTCTCAATTACCATCTTATAATCCACCCAACAACCGATCTATCGTTAAACCCAACTACACAGACATACGGATGACAAAACAAAACAAAAAATGCAGTTACTTATCCTTAAGAGGAACCGCTCGTCATAACTGTTAGATGTTCAGTTCCCCTCCTTGGCCTAGTTTACTGTAGCGTATATGTGCGTCACATAACACGGGGGGAGTAGCTGACATTCCGTGAACACACACACACACACACACACACACACACACACACACACACTAGCTTACGTATAATACTCGACAACACTTGAGTCTCACCATTCTTGACCCAACTACATTTTCTTGCGGTGAGCGCTACGCCCCAGCCCTGGCTAATGGCAAAATCTCGTCGTAGGTGAAACCAAAAAAAAAAAAAGAGGTCAAAAGATGGGGCTCTTCATCATGTGTGGAACTCTCAACCCGTCCTGTACAATCAGGTAATTCCATCCACCCACATCGGATTCAATGCAATCTTCATTCTGAAAGACGGTCATCCTTGCATCAATATTGGCATGAAGTAACAGTGTGTGGTAGTGTCCTGGTCGGAGGTATGGGAGGTGCACGAGGCTCCGGAGGTCTGTGTATTGCACAAGGTCTCGCACATGACTCGTGAATATATAGAGAAAAGTTTGCAATGAGTCGAAATGAATTCAAAGAAGTGGTCAGAGATGATGATGATGATGATGACTGGCCAGACGTGGATACTGGTGAGGTCGGATTTAAAAGGTCATAAGTGTAGAGAGAGGAAGACGTCACATGGGAGGTGGGAAGAGCAACACTGATGCCAGTATACGGGTGTATGTGACGCTGAGTGAACGAGGGTGAGGAGTGAAGATGAAGTTGGTGACCAGTGTAGTGTGTGTGTGTGTGTGTGTGTGTGTGTGTGTGTGTGGCAGGGTGAGTGAGGTGTTATGTGCCTCATACTTGTTTTCCTGCATAAAGACAAAGGAATGAAGTATGACTGAGACAAGGAGCATCGAAGGGCTGTGATCCATCGTGTTGCTCAGCCACACTTTAATAAACAAGATGTATTTCTGTTTGGGGGAGGTTGTATAAGTCAGGGGAAGAGCGGCGTAAGTTGTAGTCAAAAATAAGAGAATAATAAAGCGTGAGTAGCATCCATAGACTTGGGGAAAAAGCAATTGATAAAGGGGAATAGGAACGGGAATAAGGAGGTTCCTACTCTGTGCTATGAATGGAAGAGCGAACGATGTGAAGAGCTCTCCTACAGGGAATAGTGCTTATGTGAGAACAGATGGTGGCGACAGCGAGAACAGATGGTGGCGACAGCGAATAGACAGAATCAAAACTGTCATTCACTTCTACGGATGGGGCATTATATAAGGGTGAGGTCAGGTGTTAACCCTGTACTACTAAACAACAGAGGAAAAAGTGTTACTTAACACACCTGTTACAAGTAGATGATGTTCTCACATGACTCACAAGAGGTTTGAGCTGGACAGACAGGTGCGCCATCTGATGCGTGACGAAGGGGGATGTACACTAAAAACGCGAATGAGAAAAATTCTGATTTTCATAGACTTGGGGCATCACAGTGTAATACCAGCT
The DNA here is from genome assembly GCA_032361705.1 of Panulirus versicolor. Taxonomy (NCBI): domain Eukaryota; kingdom Metazoa; phylum Arthropoda; class Malacostraca; order Decapoda; family Palinuridae; genus Panulirus; species Panulirus versicolor. The sequence goes on from JAUUDZ010444641.1 coordinate 10,044, forward strand.
TTGCTGGTGAAGTATTAGATACTCGGAACACATTCACTTATTAGTGAGTGACGGTCGGTAAGGATGGGTAGTAGCTGTATGGCTGAGGATGTGAGTACGGAGGGATGACCTGGATGTACGACGAGGACTGTGATGTACGTGGTGATGTCCAGTGGTGTGTGTGCAGGACGCTTGCAGGAAGGATCACGAAATCTGCCTCTCATGTATGGATGCGAGAAAACACAGACAACAGAAGAGGACCAACATACACAGAATCTTTGGAATGATAATTACCACTAAAGAACTCAGATGTGGCAAATACAGAGAGTGAGATAGTGTGGCGAAGTGGTTTCAACAATACGGAGATGAAGACTTCTCATTCTGGTAGGGCCAGTCTGGACGTACAGGAGAAGACATCGTGGTCGAACATGGTGGTCGTACAACTGAAGGTACAATGAGAGGATGTGAGCTATAAGACAGGAAGTCAGGTGTCGTGAGTTCATTACTCAAGGCTACAGATGTTGCAGGTAAGGTTGTAAGAGGCATGACTACTGGTTGTTTGCAACGGAGTCGTTCTACGTGTGAAGGCTGAGGTGGGAAGGAGACACTGGTCGAGCCGGAGAAGTCAGCTCAGTCGGCAAACTTTAGAAATCAGACTTTGATCTTTTGTGGAAGTCTTTGTTCACTGCATGACCTGACCTGACCCCTAAAGGTTAGGTCATAGGCCAGGCCACCATATCCAAAGGACATACAGTCGTGCTCGTGTTGGTTAAAGCTCTATATGCGTCCCATGGAAATGCGAGTAAACAACAGACAGAGACAGAACAGTGCAAGAGCATTTCCTAACAAGTGGGAACTGAGCGAAAGAGAAGAGAGGCAAAGGAATAACAATTTTGGGATATTTTCTCTCGGTCACTGCGCTTGCCCTGGTCACTGCACTTGCCCTGGAGCGAGTCAGATGAAAACACTTTCAGACACACATGAATTACCATCCGCCAGCACCAGCAACAAGACGTGGCTTTCACTTTTTCTGGACTCTCATCAAAAGAACTTGATAACTTGATCGCATTTCTCATTCACTTTCATCTGTACTTCTTGACGGCCGGAGATGTAGCTCCCGCCCACTACCTCGTCAGGTCCTTCACAACCACTGGTATACGACCCGCCCACTACCTCGTCAGGCCCTTCACAACCACTGGTATACGACCCGCCCAGTACCTCGTCAGGACCTTCACAACCACTGGCATACGACCCGCCCAGTACCTCGTCAGGTCCTTCACAACCACTGATATACGACCCTTCCAGTACCTCGTCAGGCCCTTCACAACCACTGGCATACGACCCGCCCAGTACTTCGTCAGGTCCTTCACAACCACTGATATACGACCCGCCCAGTACCTCGTCAGGTCCTTCACAACCACTGGTATATGACCCGCCCAGTACCTCGTCAGGTCCTTCACAACCAATGGTATACGACCCGCCCAGTACCTCGTCAGGTCCTTCACAACCACTGGTATACGATCCGCCCAGTACCTCGTCAGGTCCCTCATGACCCCAGGTGTACGTCTATCTCAGTCACATCTCGTCTCAACCTTCACAAACAACTCAAGACAGTCATCAGGTAAGGAATATGGTCGCCTTTACTTATCAGCTGTCTCACCAGTGAGGGACGATCCTACCTCCATCACTTGGGGATTCAAAATTTCTAACTTCAGCTGCAAAACTCTCCCGCCAGCTGTTCATCGTACCACGTAACCAACACCACCAGTTTGATCTTAAGTCTCGCCTTATGAAATAAGTCCCCCCTCCTTGAGCAAGATATATTTGCAAGTCTTACCTCAACTTTGTTTCAGCTAAAACTATTCTTCCTTCCATGACATCTATAAGACGAGAGTGAAGGATATTTCTTTATAATTTTCCAGCTCTCCAGCGGGTGTCAGAACTGAAGAAGAAACACATAACAAGAAAAACTTCAACACAATCTCCATACTTTCACCTGGAAGAGCAAGGTAGAGACGGGGCGTCTAAAGACAGCTGCCTGTGCTGGGCTAAGTCCTGGCGACTTTAACGACAGCAGTCACCTGAATGGACGATATTTAGGATATGATCGCATCTGTGACGCTACGATTTGTATTCAAACTGGAGACAAAGTTATGACTCCTGTCCTCTCACACTAATATGGACAGAAGGTTAAGATTCCCGACTTACGCTTCTACAAATATATCATCATTAATGCAGGTCATACAACCACACACCAGCCCTCTCATCTCATCGTTTTTGGAAAAGGACAAACCATTCATAAAGCTGCTGGTATACGGATCCCAATCTTTCTCGAAGCTATATCTCTCTATCTGGGGACAGAGGAGAAAGAATACTGCCCAGGTATTCCCTCTATGTCGTAGAAGGCTATTAAGAAGGGCGGAAGCGGGAGGCTGGAAACCGTCCCCTCCTGTATTACTTAAAAAAAAAAGAGAAAGGAGCCAGATGAAGATTTTTCCCTCAACAGCTCAGTCATCAGTTCTTGACGCTACCTCGCTCAAGCGGGAAATGGCGAAAATGTATGAAAAAAAATCTCTAACACGATTATCGGCGGAGATTAAACTCAACAACTGGAGAATAAACTTACGCTATTCTCTGAAACACTTCCTTCGCGAACGAAATGTTACGCTGAGGTGCTGGCATCACATCAGACACGAGTTGAGTTTGCTCAATGACTTCCACACTTCAGGATCTGTTGGCATAAGTACTTGCAGTTCATTATGTTTGTGGTATTCTCATATCATGTGGGTGGGGTCTGTGATGTCTCCGTCAGTCGATATTAACCTTCTCTGAGGCTTCTGTCGTCTGATTTACGTCTGGCATGAGACTGGTTTAAGTGCTTGAAGTCAGTAGTGCAAAAACGCAGCTTCTACCTGCATAT
>JAUUDZ010444652.1:0-12941 GCA_032361705.1 Panulirus versicolor
ATGTGAGAGGTTATGTGGGATGAAGAGGTTATTTTTAGAAAGGCACATGGATGTGATCATGTAGAACTCATGACATTTGATATGCAGGTCAAGAAAGGTATATTATAGTATAATAGAAGTTACAAGGAGAGGTAGACCATGGAGGAGATGGATAGATGTAGCAAGAAATTTGATTAGAGCTGGGGATATTTCATATGAAGAGAGAGGAATGATTAGAGAATGAATGCAATGATAGTATTTTGGATATGAGTACTTTCAGTTGGTAAATCGACTTAGTTCGTAGAGTGGAAATGTAAGAGGCGCTAATGTAAGTGTGGTAGGTCATGTTACACTCTAACATACTGGACATAGGTTGAGGATGTAAGTTAAAGGGAGAGAGGTCAAGTTATGTTTTTGAGGCTGTTTACCTAAATTACTCTGTTGAACAGGAAATGTAGTGATGACTTATTAGTTTTTGTTTATGTATTCGAGGACCATCGAAAGAGTCCTGGTGTTACCTAGGAAATGTAGATCCCTTTGGGGTGAGAAGGTATTTGACAAGACTGTACTCCCAATGATACAGCCTTGCCAAATTTGACTTGTCACTTGCGGTGTAATCTTGAGTAGGGAGAGTCCAGTAACATCTGGAGTGGTAGATTGGTAGATAGATGTGACAGTTTGCCAAATGTGAAATTAAACAATGTTTCCTTCATGGACTGTCATCATGTTGAACTAGAGCTCCTCTTTCCATTGTGTAAGTGGACTAGTTCTTTTGAACTGTAGATTTTAACAAAAATCTAGTAGTTGATGACCGTATTACTACACTTAATTTTACATACACTGTGTTCTTATATTGTTGCTGTTCTTCCCCAAATCATACATTTTTTTTTTTTAGTTTTCATGTACCCAGTAAACTTGTATATAATAAAATTGATTTTTTTACTTCTCAGATTAAGGGAAGCGTTTCCTCAAAGCCAAAGAAATTGAAAAAGATTAAAAGAACTGATAAAAAGGCATCTGGTAAGGACATTGCCCAAGATGGTCATCACTCAGGCAAGATGGTCATTGAAGTTGATCAGAGTGACATAGAAATACAGTTTAAAACTCCTCCAAATGCTGTCAAAAAATATGTGCAGATAGCTCCATTGAAAGTAACAGAAAATACTGTGGCAGTAAAGCCCATTTCAACTGTTCCCAAGATGAATCCCAAGAAGGAAGGTGCTACAGCAAGCCTGACAGAAAACACACTTCTTGATGAAGAGAAGAATGCAGCAGCAGGATTGGCAAATCAAGATGGAAATGGTGCTCTTGAGAGCATAATGCCTTCCAGTCCATTAGTAACAAGAAATGAGAAAATAGCAATAAAGACGAAAAAGAAAACTGTTAAGAGTATTTCCAAGTGCAAGGAAAATACTCCTTTATCTACTGCAAGTGACATTTCACTTCCAAAGACTACACCAGTGAAGAGGAAACAGGCAAATAACCAGACACCTGCAAAAAAACTGTTCAAGAAGATGAAAGCCATTCCATCTCCAGCATCTTTAGATGCTGAGGCCGTTTCTGTTGGTAAGGACTCATCTACCATAAGAACTCCAATAAGTAGTAAATCAGTATCAAATGGAATAGATATGTCTAACTTTGCACAAGTGACAGAAGACATTTCTCAGTTGTCACATGTACAGACATCAGAAGAAACACAGTTCTCCATAGCTTCCAAGGACATCTCAGCCAAGAGGAGCAAAGTTACCAAGAAAAGTGACTCTCCATTAACAGCAGTTACTAAGACACCCAAAAAAATGCAAAAATTGAAAAAAGTACTTACGCCAAAAACTTTACAGTCTAATAGCTTGACTCCTAAGTTAGCAGATTTGGAAAATGCTACAGTTTTCCCAGAAAGTGAGATAACATCACCAGGAACAAATACAGTTGAAGACAAGGAAGTGATGGAAAACACAGAAGAGATGTCACATGGTGTAGGAAACCCCACACAGACATTAGAAGTACAGATACCTCCAGTTTCCGAGAAAATGGGAAATGCAGATTGCACTCAGACTCCATCAAAAGCAGTAAAGGTAAAAAAAGTAGTTACTCAAAAATCTATAGATTCCAAAAGCATGCCATTCAAGAGGGAAGAGGTGAAAAATGTTACAATTTTCCAAGAAAGTGAAATTAATACATCACCAGGAACAAATACAGCCATAGGAGGACAGGTGATGACAAATATTTCTCAGTTGCCCCTCGCAGAAGAAAATTCCAAACAGAATTCAGATCAAGGGCAGCTCTCTGCCAATTTCAAGAAAATTAAAACTCCAAAGAGGAGAGGCAATCCAGATTACACTGAGACACCCAAAAAGGTGAAACAAATTAAAAATGTTCTTACCCCTAAAACTCCAGATTGTAATAGTTTGTTACCCAATAAAGCAGGAGTAGAAAATGTTGTAGTTTTATCAAAGAGTGAGACTGAGTCATCACAGGGAACAGAGACAGCAAAAAGTGTAGAAGTGGTGACAAACACTTCTCAGTTGTCACCAACTGTAGAAGATAATGTAAATACTTCAGAGGAAAAACAACTAGCCTTAAGTACCAAGAAAACCAAAACCCCAGGGAATAAAACTAAGAAAACTCCAAAGAGAGAAAGAGACTCTTCAAATTATACTGAAACGCCCAAAAAGGTAAAACATGGAAAAAAATTAGTTACTCCTAAGAAAGCTGAATTAGAAAGTGTATTAGTATTTTCAGAGAGTGAGATAGAGACATCAAAAGGAGCAAATACACCCAAAAAAGTAGAAACAGTGCCAGAGATTTCTCATTCTACACCATCAGTAGAAACATCACAGCAGGTGCCCCAGAGTTCCAAAAAAAACAAAACTCTAAAGAAGAGAGAGAGTTCAAATTACATTGAAACACCTATAAAGGTGAAAAAAGTTGAAAAAGTAGTTGCTCCAAAAACTCCAGATTGTAATGGATTGCCACCAAAGAAAGCAGATTCTGAGGATGTTATTGTTTTATCAGGGAGTGAGATAGAGACATCATGTAAAACAGATACATCCAGAAGTGGAGAAATGGTGACTAATGCCCCTCAGTTGCCACTAACAGTAGAAACTCCCATAAAGGCTTCAGAGGAAATGAAGCTGCCCCTGAGTACCAAGAAAAACAAAACCCCAAAGACTAAAACTCCTAAGAAGACTCCAAAGAGACAAGATAGTTTGGAGGACACTGAAATACCCAAAAAGGTGAAAAATAGTTTGGAGGACACTGAAATACCCAAAAAAGTGAAAAATAATTTGGAGGACACTGAAATACCCAAAAAGGTGAAAAAAGTACAGACCCTTAAAACTCCAGCTTGTAAAAGCTTGCCACTCAAGAGGGCAAAATCAAACATTATGGCTTTCTCAGAGAGTGAGATGACTCCACTTGGTGCAAATAATACACCCAGAATTGTAGAAGCGGTGACAAACTCTTTTCAGTTGTCACTACCTGTAGAAACTCCCATTAAGACCTCAGAGCAAGTGCAGCTATCCCACAGTTCTAAAAAAAATAAAACTCCAAAGGGGATAAAGAATATGGGTTTCATTGAGACACCCAAAATGGTGTAGTATCTCATCACCCAAGAAAGTAGTAGAAAATGTTATAGTTTTATCAAGGAGCGAGACTGACTCATCACTTGGAACAGATACAGCCAAAGTGTAGAAGTGGTGACAAATACTCCTCATTTTGTCACTAACTATAGAAGATCCTGTAAAGACTTCAAAGGAAAAACAACTGGCCTTGAGTACCAAGAAAACCAAAACCCCAGAGAATAAAACTAAGAAAACAGTGTTTCCAGAACGAGCAGGTAGTTCACTTGTCACCCAGACTCTCAGAAAGGTGAAGAATTATGAAGTGGTTAGGTAATCACTAATACTCCAAATGCATATACATCTTCATCCAAAAAATTTAAGTTGAGAAATAAAGGTGTACAGAAAGATAAATTCATGTCAAGTAAAATAAAGAAGTCATTTACACCTGTTCACCTTAAAACAACACCTAAGCTGAAGATTAAACCAATAGTACCTAAGACTGCATAGGTAAGATTTATATTATGAGTGTGTCGTGTCTTTGGCTGAAACTGAATAGCCTTAGAAGCTCCAGTACTTGTGGCTGAAAGAGTGTATAATTACCTCTGTAAATTAAGGGAATTACTAAAAGTTATTTTATCTTAATCAGAGATGAGCATTTTTTTTTCCTCCAAGGTTCAAAAGCCTGTCAAAATTAAATGAAGGATTTGCACAACTGTGTAACACTGATTAGCTAAGCAGTTTGGCTTTCATAGATGATGTCCTTGGCAGATAATGAGTGTAGGAGCCATATTTTGTGATGATACTAAAGAAGGTTGCAGGTGATAAAAGTGAGACAAGTAAGTATATAGGGAAAGGTATGATTCAGTGAGAAAGGCATTTATCAAACAAAAAATGGAGATGTGCTTGAAAGGCAATGAATGTATGCATATTTCAGTAAACTAAGGTATGTGGTTAAAAATGAATGTGTGATAGATACAATGATAGTGTGTGTGGAGCCAGCACAAGTAACTTTTATAGAAACCTGAATTGAACCTAGTGTATGGAGAAGTTTAATATGCCTCCCAGCTTTACAGCAAAAACTAATCTTGAAAACTACCACGAGTTCTTTTGTAGAATGTATAAGAAAAAAAATTGTTCCATCTTCAATAAAAAGTATAATAATGCAAATGCAGCTGTGGCTAGGACTACATATAACATAATTTCAAGTTATTCTTTTTATTTCTTTAGCATATACTAAGAAGCTAGCAGTTTGTACAAGCTCTTCAACACAAACTTATATTAAAAATAAAACTTTACTGCATAGTCCAATTATTGTTTCCCTTTACAAAATCTTTCAGTTATTGAATGCATATCATTGTGACACAACTGACGTGTTACATTTATTAATTTTACTATAAAATGTTTTGAGACAAACATGCATAGATCAAGTTCAGCCTTAAGATTTATGTAATTTTTAGATAGTAATTTGCCATTAATGCTATAAGTATGTGCTACAATATCGTACATACTTTCCTGAATGTAATACCAAACAAGGGTTAATCCTCATTTACATTACCACTTAAAAACAGACAGTTTTAAAACATTTGCAAGCAGTGTACTTGTGTTTGATTCAGTAGTTAAAATATATGTACAATATCATGAATCTTAAAAAATTGAGGTACAAGATATATAGATTTGTCAAGGTAAAATTATGCAAATGATTCTTGAAAACATATAGCAGCAAAATTAAATCAATAAAACTCTTATATATATATACATCAGTGTAGAGAATTTGATAATGATACAAGAACTTAAAATTCATATCCCATTGATCACATATTAAATGGAATAACTAAAGTTCACAATAATATAGATTGTACTGTATATCCCATCCACAACTGATATGATTATAGTTTTGCATGACTTACTAAGAAAATGAATGGTTAAATACTTAAACATGGGTTATGCTGAAAATATTTAATATAAAGTCCATATTGTTCAAATTACTGACTATAACATAAACTATTTGTGCCCTTTTGATGAATGCAATTTATAAAAATATGCAACATATCTGATACCCAATAAAGGCTGGTTTTGCATCAGAAAGTTCAAATGAAACATGCTAAACCATCTTGTCTTATACATATCTCCTGGATGCAAATATAGGAAGCTCAGACCACTCTCAACGCAGTATCCATCTCTTCCACTAACCTGTCCTATGTAGGCCACCTGAAAAATTACTATTCAGCTCTTATGCTTCCCTCTTGGAGGGAATCCTGTACACAAATGAGTGGCTATAGAGCAAACCTTGAACATCAAGTAAAAACCATAAACCATGATAAAAAAAATTAGTGTCCCACATCAGTTACTGCATTGGGATTAAGATCTGTGAATCTCTGATTCTTGGCAAAGAGTATAGTGTGCAGATGGGAGGATGGTATAAAAAGAGGTTACTGAATGATGGAATGACTGGAACAGAAAAAGGATGTGATTGGACAGTGTACCTGCAGATAAGGAGAATAAGAGATTGGGAAGGTTATAAGAGAAAGCCACATGAAGGCAAGGGAATGGTACAAAAGCTGAAAAAGAGGGCAGAGAGGATAGAGTATTAATGAACTTAATAGGTAATAAAAAAAAGGAACAACAGGATAAATAGGGGTTACAGAGGGATGGATGGAAAAGTGGTCAAAGATGTGAAATGGAGTATTTTGAACTACCAATCGTGTCAGATGAAAGGGAGGCATATGTGGCAAGTCTAGGATGTGGAATGAGTATGTTTCTTCTAATAGGATTCTGGAGAAAGGTGTAGTGAAAATATAACACAAAATTGAATGTGACAAAGCAAGAATTTTTTTTTTTCATGAAATATGGTGACATTGTCACTAACTGCTTTGTTAGGCTGTTTAATGTATGTAAGATGCCTGAGAACTGAAGGCAAGGGGAACAAAAATGACTTTAAAGTATACATATTTTAAGTAAACCTGGTAAGGATTATAGGAGTAGTGATTGAAAGCTTAATGTCAAACAAAGAGCAGGTAAGTGGGACAGCAATGTGATTTCCAGAAATGGAGAGAGTATGTGGACCAGCTGTTTCTTTGAAGAATGTAGCATTTATGAATCAGGAGAAAACATGATAGGGCTCACAGAGATGTTTAATTGGAAGATGCTATAGCTGTATGGGGTACATGGAAAGTTGCATGCTGTGAGGAGTTTCTATCATGTGAGTACAGTGATCAGTTCAAAGGGAAGATTGCCTTACAACAAGGATGTGTGATGTCACCATAGCTATTTAACTTGTTTATGGACACTGTGGTGGTAGAGGTTAATGGTGGGTCTTTTAGCAAAGAATGAGTGTACATCATGCTGTTGGCTGAAAAGCAAATCATTTGCTATATGCAGATGACACAGCTCTAATGGTAAATTCCAGGAACTCCAGAGGCAGGTGAGAGATCAGAAATGTGTTAAAGAAAACATGACATTGATATAAACAAATCTAAGGTGCAGTAGGTGGGGAGGGATGAGATTGGAGGGTTTGAGTACAAATTTAAGTGAAATGGAATGTTTTAGGCTCTTCGAGGTGTACTTGGCAGGTGTGACCATGGGGGCTGAAGTGAGTTGCAGACTGTAAAAGATTCAATTCTCCAGTCAAATGAATTTCCAATAATATTAAGTACAGTGTTCAACTTTTCTCCAAGCCACACTGAATGTACTGCTATTTATATTTATGGAGGGAACTTGACACTGGTGCCTCACATCCAGGCTGCCAGACTGATGAGCACAAGAGATTGCTTATACTTTGTTTTTTAATATTTTTTCATGGACACTTTCAAGTAGTATGTTTTCTTAAGTAGCACAGTACAGTATTCTGATACTGTACAGTGTGAGGATTGGAGCACTCTTGAAAGGTTATATTAACATAATTTATATGAAATAACCACTTACATAAATTATCTGCCAAACATAACAGAGAATCAAATCATCTGACTTCATTAAACTGTGAAACCTTCAGGATCTGATGCTTACAAATGGCCAGGAGTTATTTTAGTAACTAGCAGGCTCCCCTGCTAAAGGGTCAAATGCTGAGATGAGTACTGTTATGTTGTGGCATGGACTTGCTATACTTATGTTTAGATATAGTTAGAGAAAAATATAACATGGCACGTGTCCTCTGAATGCTATCCTAAATGCTTGAAAATGCCAAAATTTGAATACTGATCAATCAGTGTAAAGGAATTGCTGATGGACTCCTGAGGTGGGAAAGAGTATTTCCTTGAATAAAACACTTCAAGAATATCATTTACACACAATCAGCCATCTTGATACAATCTGCTGAACCAGAGACAGTTAAAGCAATGCTTTAATTTACCATATAAGGAGTTCAAGTTAAAGACACTGAAGACATTCCAATAACTGGTAAACTATTAGAAAAATCATACTTTACAGCCATAATGGTCTGCTTGATACAATAACAAGTTTTTAAGTGTCAAACTGAGAAACTTAGGGCAACAAAAAATGTCATGCATATTGAATTTGACTATTTCAAATAAGATCATTTTCAGTCAATCAATTCACTCTAACATCTGAAATCTGGCAGTTCTGGGGCTGAGCAGCTGCTGGATTTTGGTATTTTTTGGATAATGGGTACCTATTGTGCTGATGGGGTCTGACAACAAACAGAATAAATTTTAACCAGTGGAGTTTCCTTTTCCTAACTTGTAACTCTTAAACATGAAAAGTGTAATTATGAAGTGCATTTACCTAAATCTAAACTATTTTTAGTCCCATAATGAACAAGCAAACTACAATAATGAGAAGCAATCATTCAGTTTTGCTGCTGGGGTGACATCCGAAGTTGAGGTAGGTAAAACAAAAAATGTCATCTTGCTTCAGAAACAGGTCTTGTATATAATCACTGGAGATGGTGAGAATCATTCTGGCTCAGAAGCATGTGGTGAAGAGGTTGGTGTTTGTGTAACTGAGAATGTACGACTTTAATGCCTTCTTAAGCAGTTTTTGCAGTCACTTGCAGACTAGATTAGCATTAAGTAATTACATAGAAGTTGTAAGGCTGTGGGTGTCACTGAACACCAATGCTCTTGCAAAAATACATTTTGGAAGCCAAAGGACTTTTAGAGCACCACATTCAAAATGTTAGAGTGTACTGTTCAATCATTATAAAGTAAACCTGTGACTTGCACCTCTTACAAATGTGTTTTTCTTCATTATATATTCTAATCTAATCTTTGGTTTCTGTTTATGCATATCTGTAGATACCTTGTTTGTGTACATCTACTTAATCAATCTTTTCATATCCATTCTCTCAGTCCTTATCAGTTGAAATCATAATATCAATCGGTTGTACATATAATGGAGAAAAATTTGAAATCGTGTAACAAAACAACAGCTGATAAAATCTCAAGACATTAAACAATTCAACACTAGCTCAAGCTCATTACATAATTTACCTATGTCAATAAATAGCTCTTAAACTGATGTACATCTTCGGAATGATAACCTATAAAATGAGAGCACTACTTAATTTTTCCCTAACATTTTACCGTCTGCAACTTGAGAAACAGTTTTAAAATTCTAGGAAAAATCTAAAACAATATAACTTTATAAACTGAAATGTTAACCTCGTCTCCAGATAATGGACATGGATAGAATTATTATGAGGATGCAATATATATGAAAGAGACGACTGCAAACTAATGTGTAGGTAAACATGAGGTTTTGTTGAGAGGCAAAGTGAGGGAATAACTGTGAAAAGGATGTTTTATTAGAGGTATCAGGAAATATAGACACTGAGATGGAGAATGTTAAGCTTATGCTCCAACACTGGATAAGGCATAAAAGATAGGTAACACTAAATGCTCCTTGTCTTGAATTATCCAATATCCTGATGTACCTAACAAAAGGCTAGAATGGATAGCTTGGGTAAGAATCAGCCATTAATGTGTTAAATTGACAGACACGTTTAGAAACAACTATTCGTATATGTGGAAATGTGTACGTACCTACATCATACAAGATATATACATTCTATATACCATCTCTTGCTAGAATGCAAGATAGCTCCAAGAAAACCTTCCTCAAGCCATGATGAATCTATTTCCACTTCACAAATATGAAATCTGGTATCATTCCTTATCAACCAATCTCTTTACAGAACAATATATTCTCATTTTATCAATTCCTCTGATGTCACATGTACATCCCTGAAAATTTGTGTCATGATTAATATTTCATCCCTCTTAGTCAGATTCTTACTCTGCAGTTTTATTTATCTTTTTTTACTCTCCTTAGAATTCTACCAAAGTGATTGCCTTTCAACGATAAAATCCAGCTTTCCTACAATCATCATTACTCAAACATTCCACTTAAATATTTAAACTTTCAATAATTTTAAATTTCTCCCCACCCAGACAACATTTTGTATTCCCATTATCAAACAACACCTATTTCTTACCACCATCAAATTTATTTTATTCTTATAAATGTACTTCCAAATTCCTCCATCAATAGTTGTAAATCAGCCAAATACCCAACTACAACTGTATCATCCATATACCCTAACATTCCAAACTTTCAATGCCTTCAAAGTTTTCCTGTGAAGGTTAGAAGTGAAGACTAGCAAAGTAGCAGCTAGAATTAATACAAGAGAATTTAGGTACCAAAGATAACCCCACCATTTGATGGTAATGAAATTAAGTTGCAGGCATAATTGAAACTATATACTATTAACAAGCCATGCCTATTAAGCACTGCTACATTACATTAGAGAATCTTTCTATTCTACACTTCAAAAGCTCATGAATATAATATAAGGTACCTAATCCAGGAACATTTTTAGATTACATATGGAGCATAGGCCTCCTGGGAAATCTGTGGCAGAATAAAAGAGTAGCATGCAAAGTTCCTCCTACGTTCAATCACAACTTTTCATAATAAATCCTACATATAAGTTCATGACAAAGTATATCTTATTTGGAGCATCTAAAATTGAATTATTGTAATAGAAATTAAAAACTCATACCTGGATATGGTATAAATTTTTTCTTTCATACCTGTCTGCCATTTTTTGTGTTAGTAAGGTAACACCAGGAACAAAGAAAGGCCACATTTGCTCACATCCATTCTCTAGATGTCATGTGCAATGCACCAAAACCACAACCACTCTTCCAAAACCAGGCCTCGTAGACCTTTCCATGCTTTTCATGGGGCAGATATATATATTGTAATGCATATTTTCATTTTACAACACTGTTCAAACAATTTATTTTGATTCTGAGACTATTTCAAGCCTAAACTCATATACCATGCTGAAAGATTGTGGAACCCCATCACAAGATATACATATGGTGTAAGAAGAGAGAATATGGTAAGTGAAGATATATCTAAAAAGAAAAAACAGTTTTCATGAGGTGAAATCCAAGAAAGGGTACAGTAATGGTATATGGGTAATTCTTTTATTTCTGATGTTTTAGAATTAGAAACATGAATCACAAAGTAAGAGGATAAAAGATGTGAAACCAAAGAATGAGAGTTCAAAACCTAATTTTTGAGAGAAGTTAAATGAATGGTTGAACGCTATTGATGAAGCAATACAAAGGGATTTTTCAGATGCTGATGTTCTGTGCAAGCAATGGAATATTGCAACAACTGAGACTTACGTCAAGTTGGTATAGAAAGAGAGGAATAGCTTAGAAGAACAGAGAATTTAAGAAACTGGGTCAAAAGAAATAAGGCATGAGATAATCTAAATCTCTGTAAACAGAGATGAACTGAGGGCCAACAGCGAATGAAAAGCTCTTAAAAAAAGTGTGTATGAATAAAAGGAAAGCATATGAAGATATCAAAAGATTAATGAATGGAAAAAAGAATCACAGAATATGAATAACAATACCAATGATATAAAAAAAAAGCATGAATCAAAGTATAAGGCAAAACAACACAGTATTTTTGAAGGTGTCTGTAAGACGTGAGCAGAGGGCAAGTCCCTTAAGAGACTGACTGGAAATGATGGTAAAAGAAAAAAAAATGTGTGTGATGAATGGGAGAGCAGGATTAGAGGTCAACAGAATGCAAAATTGGTATGACGGGGAGAAAACAAATTACAATGAAAACGATCTAACACCTACAAAGGGAAAGCTTAGAGGTGCAGACAGAGCAATGAGTCATGTTAAAGAGTGAAGATGAAGCTATGATACAATGGATTTGGAAGGATTTATGGCAGCATGGGATAGTGGCTTTATGCCTGGTAATTGCCATAAACAGTGATTGTCCCTCTGCATATAAGGTAAAAGAAGTGGAAATAATTATAAGTGCATTATCCAAGAATGCATTCATCTTTTTTTCTATATAATCATTTCCAACTCAGACCGCATTTTATTTTGTCTACATAATTCAGTTTGGCCTACAGAGCCTTTATCTTTAGTCTATTTTAGTTTATTCCAGAAAACAACATACCTTCACATTCAGTAACATAACACAAAGTCAAATAGAAATAAATAGAATTAATTTTGTTACAAAACAGCATATCCAGGTCTACTGCAAATGCAATAACATAAATTAGCAAACTAGGTCAGGGCAGTTGACACTACCAGAATGCTATCGTTAGGTATACTTAGTCCAGCAAATGCATATTCACATGGTATGACTTTGGTATGTAAGTGCTTAGTAATGCACCAATATGCAATGCAGTCCTGTGTTGTATATCAAAATACTCTTATAACTTAATGGTGCATATTAAAAAACAGATACGTATATACATAGTCACTCTGCTTTAGACCAAGAAAAGCCTATAAATAGAGCAAGATGGGAAAACTTTAAGTAACCCTTTCATAATTAGGTGTGAATAATTGCAGGTCTTCAAAATAGTCTCACAGAGCAAATTACAAAAGCAATGTTCTCATAACATGAATCTGATTATTTCACATCAGGAAAATTCTCTTGCATCTAGCAACTTATCCCAGTCTCAAGTCATGAATATTACATTCAATATGTAACATGGGAAACATTACTTGGGAAACATTACTGTTCTCTTGAAAGACCATAAGGTCTGAGAACATCATATCAGAGTAATTTTGATGTAGATATTTGTGATGGTGATACGACATACATAAGGCTTCTGTGATGAGTGAGAGTAGCAAAAGCTGTGAAGGTAAGCAACAGTTAGCCAGCAAAATCCCTGTTATGTTACCAGGGGATAGGAATTGGATATCATACATGATCACTAGGTATTCAGATGCACATTACATAATTACTATATTCATACTATAATTAGATTCTTCTTTTTTTTTGAAAAATTCACTATACAGGGAATCCTTCCTCAGGGAACTCCATAAAAAATTTTCTGAGTTTTTGCAATGTACCATCCTTTCATGTGTATGCATGTACATCAAGCAACTTGAGCGGGAAACT
>JAUUDZ010444684.1:0-12939 GCA_032361705.1 Panulirus versicolor
ACTACCTATCTCTCCTTTTTTCTCATCTTGGTTACATCAACACACATTTAGACACCCCAATCTGAGCCTTCGAGGAGGATGAGCACTCCCCACATGACTTCTTCTTCTGTTTCCCCTTTTATAAAGTTAGAATACAAGGAGGGGAGGGTTTCTAGCCCCCTGCATAATACTGTCACAAAATTATAATCTATATGAAAGTGCTAACATCCTCCTTGTAGAATTTTCACAAATAACTTTTGAGACCATTCAGGCATGGAATCAGGGATGCTGGGCTTGAAAAACTCTTTCCTTCAACTCCCATTCAGCATTTATTATGTCCCAAATTACTTCAAATACATTATCCATGAGGCATATCATTCATTTATTCAAAGGAAGTATGATAACCTCTCCTCTTCCTCTGATGGTAAATCTTTGTTTTTTAGCTAAGGGGATCGCAAACAACTTATGTCACTCTACCTTTCCTTCCCTTTTCCATTCTGATGGTAGAATTGCTGTATTTCTTACAGATTAAACAACTCACTTTGGTTTTTGTTTCTTCTCTAACTCTATTCTGGATGGCTCTAACATTCCTTCTCTCCACTATGCTCATCTAACTAATCATATGCTCCTTCCTGTAATCTCTTTTCCAACGGTCCAAAATGCATGTCTCTCTCTTATGAACCTGGTGGCATCTATCCCCTTGTAATAAAAGAATGTGCCTCCAAACTTGCACTTGTGCTTACTCATCTGTTCTGTTTCTGTATAAAGTCCAGATTCTTCCTTATTCTTGGGAACATACATTTGTACAACACATCCCTAAGAAGGGTGAGTGTTCTAACCCCTCTACCTATCATCCTGTTGCTTTGACATCTATCTATTTCTAAGGTTTTTGAAGCCTCCCCAATCCCATATCCTCAGACATCTTGAATCTTACAGTCTTCTCTCTGATCATCAGCAAATAAGGAGAGATCCACTGGCAATATCCCATCATCCCTGAAAGATCTTTGGGAATCCTGTGTAGCTGCCCTTGATATAACCAAACCTTCAGATAGGGTGTGGAAATGGGGTCTCATCTCCAAGTTCCCTTCTTTTGGTTTCCCTTCCTCACTCTGCTCCCACATATCTAGTTTCCTCTCTGACTGATCTATCTCTGTGGGTGTTGATGGATCAGCCTCTTCCCCATTCTCCATTAACAGCAGTATCCCTCAAAGTTCTGTCTTGTCTCCTACACTTTTTCTCCTTTTTACCAACGATTGCCTCTCTTCTACAAATAACCAAATGTACTCATATGATGACTCAACACTGCATTCCTCCACATCCTTTATATCTGCTTTCTCTTTTCTCACTTGATCTACCTCTCAACTTGATACAACTTCCTTAAAAAACTCAGACTTGGACAGAATATTTCAGTGGGGTCAACAAACTCTAGTTAAGTTTAATGGCTCCAAGACCCAGCTTCTGTCCATCACTCTAATAAATATTCTTTACAACTTTCCTTCCTCCTTTATAGGAGCAGTAATTCCACCTCTTGACTCAATGAAAATACCTGTTATTACTCCAACATCTACACTTTCTTGAAAAACCCACATTATGGAAATACCTAAGTCTGCCTCTACAATACTGGGAGTCCTTTTTAAACAGATGTCAAAATTTCTTTTCTTCAGAATAGTCCTTGTATGAAGTACTATTCTCACATCTGAGGGGGTTCGTGCTCTGCACCCTTACTTAAAATTACTGAGTCGAAAGCAACTTGAAAGAACGAGCTGAGAGCAACTTGAGAGAACTGATTCGAAAGCAACTTAAAGGAACTGAGTTGAAAGCAGTCCGACTTATCAATTCTCCCAAGTTAACTCAAAAAATTGACCCACTTGCCCAATGACACAATGCTGGTTCACTTTCCCTCATCTATATGTATCATTCTGGCTTTTACTTGTGAAAGCAGGCTACTTGTGTGCCCCCACCACTAGCCAGACCACTCAATAGTTGACAAGTTGCTGTGGCACATCATTAATGTGATGCCATTGGCAACTAATGGGTGGGCCATTTAACAACTGTTTCATTTCCTCTACCTCAAAGCTTTGGAAATCTCAACCCATTCATGGACTTCCCAATAACAATAACTGGGCACTTTATAAAAGAAAGATTTTTTCCGCAAACTCTAAATTTCGTAAATATTTTTCCTTGTTTCTTCATTTTTCCCCTTTCATCATTCTCCTTATCTTTCAATTATGGTTAGTGCTTGATGTGGACTTTTTTATAACAATATACCTACATTAAAATAGATGATTTTTTAACATACTTTGGAAATAAAAGTAAGGGGAGGAGTTAATATTATCTAAGTAGTGATGCTCTTAAATGACTGGAGGGTTGGGGATGAATACCATAGTTCTGTAAAGTTGTCACAATATGTACATAGCTGAAAGCACTAACTCCATCATATGAACATACATGGGATGGAGTTCACGATAAATATAGAGATATCCCCATCTGCAGTGCCTGAAATATCTGCTGAAGATTGTTATATGTTGTTCTAACCATCAGAGAATCAACACAAAATAATCTCACCTGTGGGTGAATATAATTCCATGAGCTGCTGTTCCCTTTCTTTATGAGCCTCATAAAGTCGTTGACCATGCTTATGATCTACCATTATATATGGGGAATAAGGAGGAATCAGTGAAGAAAACAAGTCTTCCTTTTCATCGGCGACCTTATCTGGGATCCTTGGAAAGCCCACTTGGTACTTGGAGTTGGCTCGCATATCAAATATCATTTCAAAGATCTGCAAGAGAATCATAAAAGATGACTTTTAAGTGGCTTACATATCAAATTTCATTCAAAAATTTGCAAGGAAACTTTAAACCTTAAATGGCAAGCATGGTCTAAACTCTTACATCACACTTGGGGGGAAGAAGGGAATGTGAAATGACAATTTCTTATTCAAAAGTAACAGATAATAGATGGAAATTTATATCATTATCTTTGTTGGTCTGGTCCAGAGCTACATGAGTAGATGGTGGGTGTGTGAATGATATGTTTGACAGTTTCCAAGTGAACACTAAAAACAAAACTTCTTTCTATTTAGCTTGCTTTACATCAAAATTCTAATTCTATACACAGGTACTGCAGTGGGGTACATTTCTCTTGACCTCCTGTCACTTTCAATTAAACTCCTAATCACTCACAAACCCTTCTACTGGTACTGTCCATACACTCCCCTTTCTTTTCACCAGCACACTGGCTACTTAATTCCACCACTCCCTACCATTTCTCCTATGTCCATGTCCCAACTTCCACATGCAACACATTTAAGCAATGCTTCCCTAACTACCTTCCACTTTTGTTTCAATTGGTTTCACCCTATGCTATTCTTTACTCAATCTCTCATGGCATCTCACTTTCATATCACAGACATCATTTCCTCTTTTCCTACAATCACCAACTTTTAAACTCATCTCATCCACAAGATGCCCCTCTCAGCTCCACACCCAGCAATCTCTCCTTGGTCAACCAACATATAACAGATTATTGTCTTGATCCCCAACCTCACTCACCCATGCTTACTTAGGCACCTTTTTTTAAACCTAGAATTCCCAATCCCCATTCCCTTTTCAGGACACAACTTGAAAAACCTCTTCCCTTTTTTCATTTCCACCATGGACCCTATGCACCAAAATTATATTCATTTGCCATGTCACCTATCCTAGCAACAAGTTTCGATCACTTGCACCAAATCTGCCAAAGCCTTCACTCAGCTCCCCCAGAAAGCATTCCTTTCTTCTTCACTCTCCCCTCACTACTAGATGCATAAGCATTAACAATCACCCATCTTTCACAGTCTACTTTCTTTCTAACACATCAAAATGCACTTCCTTTTACTCTTTAACACTATCCCACAGCTCCTTATTCATGATTGCCAACCTCTTGTTCCTCTTGCCCTCCCCCCAGCCCTGTACTTTACTTTCAAAATGTTCCAAACCATTCTATCACTCTCCATTTCAATTTTAATTCACTCAGCCAGAAAATCAGAGTTTTTCTCATCAAACATAGCATCTTTCTCTCTCCCTTCTTTTCATCCTTGTTACAACCATTCTCCACTAAGATATCAAAGCCTAAGCCGTCAGGAACAAATTCTCACTTTGGTCTTTCTTGCTCCTGCTTTTTGAAAGTGATTACACTTAGAGGGTTTTTCAGCTCCAAAAACATAGGAGATAGGAAGCTAAAATTCCTACTCTGCAACTCCCGTATGGTAATATATATGGAACAATAACGCTTATCATAAAATCAAATTTTTTTTAAGGTTATTTTCTCTTCATTATTAAGCTATTCTTAACCAACTGATTGCTAATGTGCTACATATGATACAGACTGTCTCAGGCAGTTGATTGTGAGTGTGCTGTATATGATCTGGAGCTTTCAGTTATCCTATGCAAGGTTACTAGAAGAGCAGCAATTATTTATGTTTGGATTTCTTATATGATGGCAAGACTTAAAATGTTGAAAATTATGCCAGTGCCTCACATCTGGAAGGATACTTAATGTTTTCAAACAAGTGCTGTACAGACTCATGTTAAGAGTTATAATAGATAGTATCTCCCTCCATAGGCAAAATCAATCTTCCCTTTTTCTGATGCCTATGCAAAGGGTTTAAATTTTATCCATGCAGAAACAATGTGAGAGAGAATCTGTTAACAATAAACAAGATGAATGATAACAACTGGGTAAAGGGGAAAACAAAGTAAAATTTGGAGGAATAGTATAAAACAAGTGGAAAATAATACCTTTTAAAAAACTGTATTTCAAATCTGACCTTTAAAAACCTCTTTATTGGAGAAGGGAAACATCACATATTCATCATATGACAGAGGATGAGTAGAAGAACAAAGCCACAGACATACATATTTACAGACTTGACACAGACAAGGAGATAATAACAGCCAGACAATGAACATTGTAATCAGTATCAATAATCATGATTATCATCATTACATGCATGTGTGAATCTGCTGCCAGGAAGAGGGAGGGCTCTGGTAGTAACAGACCCCCCCTCTCTCACAGCCCTTGTGAATTTTAGGTATACTCCTCTGACTACACTTTATTGTGTGACTCTGCTACCAGCAAGAAGGAGGGCTCAAGTGGTAGTGCATTGGCCCCTCCCAACAGCCTAGCTAACTAAAATAATATCCCATCCCCTACCCTCAGAGAAATCCATTAGGTAGCAGGCTGTTAACAGCAGCCACTCAGGGTGGCGCTACCATCCTGACTAAGGAGCATTAAAGTGGTGCATGGAACCACCTGACATTATCCATGTTAGGATTGCTGGTCTTACTTTGTCTCATCAAAAAAGGACTACCAGGATAATCCTGCCATCTCCTTACAAGCACCATATACCTACTTCAATCTCGCTTATTTTCTTCACATAAGTACTCTTGCCAACTCGTGTCTACTCAAATGTTCTTAAGCATTATCAAGATAGAGTCCAACAAATCTATTGCCCCTAGTCCCCAGCATCATGGGATGCTAAGAATCTCCAGGTTTACACCTGACTCTACTGCCAAGGAGAGGAAGGGCTCAGGCAGGAGTAGTATTGGCCCCTCCCATGGCTTCTCCCTCTCTGTTAGAACTTCCTCCTTTTCTATAACTATACCAATATTCGTGGTCTCTCTAATAACCCCACCTTCGCTGAAAACCAGCTGCCAAGTACATATAATATGTTACTTCTCTCTGATACACAGTTGTCTAATGAAGTTCTCACTATTTCCTTTTTTCATATCCAACTATAATCTCCACTCACGATTCCTGTTCAAAGGTGATGTGTGTGCTTATTCCAACATCAACACATCTCCAAACTCTAATGTTATGTGGCTCAAGATCTGTCTCCCAACTACCACACTCTGACTCTGTTTTGCCTGTAGTTCTTCTAATTCTACAAAATTTACATCTTTCTTTGACTATTTAAACTCCTGAGACTGGCATCCTCTTATCTGCAAGCCAAGATCCTCTACTCTGGGAATTTCAACATTCACCATCAGGAATGGT
The DNA here is from genome assembly GCA_032361705.1 of Panulirus versicolor. Lineage (NCBI taxonomy): Eukaryota > Metazoa > Arthropoda > Malacostraca > Decapoda > Palinuridae > Panulirus > Panulirus versicolor. The sequence goes on from JAUUDZ010444684.1 coordinate 6,019, forward strand.
TGAGCTTCTCTCATACGGATGGTGCAGGAATTGAAGCCTTCACATTCTCCATTCTCAATGATTCAGAGCAAATTATCTCCCATCCTACCCATATTCCTGACTTCTGAGACTATTCTCCTCATATTCTGGATCTGTTTTTCACCTCTAGTTCATCCCATTCTAATTAAACAATTGGTTCATCTGATTACTCTCATAAATGCCACAACTGGTTCATCTGATCACACTCTCATGAAGGTCACAATTGGTTCATCTGATCACACTCTCACGAATGTATCTATTTCAATGGCACCTCCCTATCTGGCTACCCACTGAGCATAAATACTAGCACCTCAACAAAGCTGGCCAGATTACCTTACTTAACTTCTTTTCTGACTTTTCTTGGATAAATTACTGTGTCTTATGTCGTGACACTTCTGTCTTCGATAAACACAAAGCAGATGTCATTCTTGCGGAAATGGAAGCATTTACACCCCTTCCTCCAGTACAACCTCTTCTTTCAATCCATGGTTCAACCATTCCTGTACTGAGGTCATTCAGGCAAGGGTTCAGCCATATCGGGCTTGGAAAAGCTCTCCTTCCTCTGACTCCAATTCACTTTTATCACTGCTCGTAATCACTGCAAATGCATCATCCACAAGGTTCAGCATTCATTTATTCAAAGGATGTGTGATAACCTCTTCTCATTATCCACTGACAGGTCTTTCTGGTCTTTAGCTAAGGGCATCTCTAACAACTTCTGTCATCTCTACCTTTCCTTCACTTTTATGTTCTGATGGTACTATAGCTGTCTCTCCCAGAGACAAAGTAACTCACTTTGGTTCCTGTTCTTCCTTTAACTCCATCATGGATGACTCTAACATTCCTTCACCCCTTGATGCTCCTCTTATTAATCCTATGCCTCTCCCTGTAATATCATTTCGAACTGTCGGAAAAGCACTTCCCTCTCTGGACACAAGCAAGGCTTATGGTCCTGATGGCATCCAACCCTGTATACTGAAAGAGTGTGCCTCTGAACTTGCAACTGTGCCCCTCTAAGATATACTCCATCAGCAACATGAACAAATTCTGTGAAGCTTGGGTAAGTCTGGACATCTCTTATGTGTCCAAACAATGGCTTGAATGTAATAATATGAAAATGTTGGAAAATCAACAATTTCAACATCTAATTTTATATCTTTTTACATTCCTTTGTTATTTTTGTATTTACCATTAGTTATATATTTACAACTTATACTCCACCATCTTCACTCATACAGTTGCTGACAAAACTCTTAGAACAAACGTTATTTTAATAAAATCAGTAATCACTCACTGTTTATCATGGGAGCACTAAAATTCTACGTACACACAAATATTCGCTATAAGTATGCATTGAAATTGAATTTCTCATGGAGAATGACCTCCTAAGTATTAGTTCCACTGATAACACATTAGTTATACAGTTAAACACATTAGTCACTGAGTATCATTTACACAGGTTTGGGAGCTTGTTACGCTTCTGTTCAACAACTTGGAGCATATTCTGGTAGCATCTTTCACTCTTGGCTGATGACAGATATTCTGAACTAAGTTTGACTCCACGCTAAGCACAGTCACTGACATTATCTATTCATTTATTTCAAGTTGATTGCAGATGTCTAGTACTCCGCAGACACTTGTTAGTTTTCATCATCTGAAAGGAATTTTGGAAAGAGCTAGAGAGCATGAAATGTGAAACAGGAGTCTCTGCCACTCAAGTCAGAAAATGCTGTTGGGAGAAATATTACAGATGGAAATTTAGGTTTCCAAAATCCCATTTCAAAGCCGTGACTGCAGATGGAAATATAGTCTTCCGAAATCCCATTCCAAAGCATTCTCATCATTTGGACAATTCACTGTCTGGTGTGATTACAAAGAGACAGTTGGCAAGCACACAACATTCTTCTGTTGGCATGTTGATCCTGAAAAGTGCAAAAGGAACCATTTCATCAGTAAGATACCAGAGAAGCTGTTTTAAACTCTTAGAGATCAATGTGTTTACAGCCTCATGCTGCAACAGATGTTGGGCCATAGTGCATCCACAGAAGACATGCAGGTCATCCACTAAGAACTATAGATAAGGGTGGTAAAGATGACAAAATTTCTTACTTCTAACACTTGTTTCCTTGTGGTGATTGCCCCAGGTGGTAGCTGCTGACTCTGCTTCTCAAGCATGCAGATTTAAATGGAATACAGTAACTCTGACATCCATCTGGCCTTGTGTAGTGTACTTGGTCATTTGCAGATGATCCTTTGGTCATCCACACCTCCATTGAGAAACTCTATAATTAGTTCAATAAACTCCCAATGATAATTTCTTTAAATTGAGAGCTCTAAATTTAACCTACTTCAATTTTTCAATAAATTGCTCTTGAACAAGTCACCTTTGATGATGTTAACTTCGTGTTTGTCATGGCTAAAGCTTTCATCTTGTCTGCATGCTTAATATTGGTTCTACATGCCAATGCAGCCAATTTGAAGGTGTTGCTGACTTCAATCTGATGCTCATCAGCTTCCAACAGTCCCAATACTTGTAATTTGACATCCAAGGAGATGCTCTTCCTTAGGACTATAAATTCACTAGCAGCACTAGTTAGAACTTACTGGCAGTCATCCACACATGATGGCAAAAATCAGATACAATAACATTGAAATATAGGTGAATCAGCAAGAATGTGTGCACAGTGTAAGCACAGCAAAATAGTACAGTACTAATAAAGGAGAGCACTCAGCACCAACTGGATGTAAGTGTGTGTGTGTGTATTAGGGGCTCTCACTGGCCAAATGAGTATAAATGAAAGAGTTCCTCTTAGTGTATTTTAAGTGTTCAGACTTGTGCCTTTTGACTTATGGATTTTCATTATCTTTTTTCTGGTAGAACTAGAGCTCTAAGATGCAAGCAAGAGTGCTATAATGTAACACTGCTCTAATTGGTAGCACTAACTGGGGTAATAGTGTACACACACTGCACAAAATTTTCATAATGTTCCAACACTGCACCTCAACTAATATTAACGTTCACCAACTTTTCCAAAGGGTCATATTAATAAAATTCTCAACTTTTTAATTGTGTAGTATGAACTTCAAATCATACAATTCCAAGGTGCAACGGTTAGCATTTCTGACCATGACACATTTATGGGCCACCCAAGGACAAGTGCATAGGTTACATCAGTCAGTCCACAGTCAACCTAACTGTTCATCCAAACCTAGTGAGTGATCGATAAAATGGGTACCTGTAAGGAAGGAGTGCAAATGACTGGGAGATGTAAAAGAGAAAGCAGCAGGAGGTCAAGAGGAAGGTGCAAGGGTTAAAAAAAAAGTTCAAATGACAGTTGGGGTGAGAGAGCATCATTAAACTTTAGGGAGAATAAAAAAAATGTATCGGAAGGAGGTAAATAACATGTAAGATGAGAATAAATCGAAACATCGGTGAAGGGGGCAAGGGGGGGAAGTGATAAAAAGTAGTGATGAAATTAGGAGATAGAGTGAGTATTTTGAAGGTTTCTTGAAAAAGTCTGATGACAGAATGGCAGATTTAGGGTGTTTTGGTTGGAGCGGTGTGTGAAGAGAGAGTCAGAGAGAGTGGTTTGGTGAAAAAAGAAAAGGTGCTGAAAGCCTTGCAGAAAATGAAATGCAGCAAGGTGGTGGACTTGGACGGTACTGTTGTTGAATTTATCAAGAAAGTGGGTGACTGCGTTGTTGATCAGTTGGTAAGGATCATTGATGTATGTATGGATCATAGTAAAGTGCCTGAGGATTGGTGGAATGCATGTACAAAGGCAAAGGGGATAAAGGTGAGTGTTCAAACTACTTGGACATAAGTTTGAGCTTTTCTGGAAGACTGCATGATAGAGAGTATCAGACTGGGGAGGAGCAGTGTGGTTTCAGAGGTGGTAGAGGATGTGTGGATCAGGTATTTACTTTGAAGAATATATGTGAGAAATACTTAGAGAAACAGATGGATTTGTATGTGCCATTTATGGATTTGGAGAAGGTATATGATAGGGTGGATAGAGATGATTTGTGGAGGGTCTTAAGAGTATATGGTGTGGAAGGTAAGCTCCTAATAGCAGTGAAAAGTTTTTATCTCGGGTATAATGCATGCGTAGGAGTAGGAAGAGATGAGAGTGACTGTTTCCCAGTGGAGGTCTGTCTGCTGCTGCAGTGTGTGCTGTCCCTAAGGTTGTTTAATTTGTTTATGGATGAGGTGGTTAGGGGTGTAAATGCAAGAGTTTTGGAGAAAGGGGTGAGTCTGGTTTGCATGAAAGGGCTGGGGAAGTGAGTCAGTTGTTCACTGGTGATTCAGCACTGGTGGCTGATTCGAGTAAGAAACTCCAGAAGTTGGTGACTGAACTTGGAAAAGTGTGTGAAAGGAGATAGTTGAGAGTAAATGTGAATAATAGCAAGGTTATTCGGTTCAGCAGGGTTCAGAAACAAGTTAGACGGGATGAGTTTGAATGGAGAAAAACTAGAGGAAGTAAAGCGTTTTAGATACATGGGAGTGGACTTAGCTGCAAATGTAACCATGGAGGTGGAAATGAGTCATAGGGTGGGTGAGGGTGTGAAGGTTCTGGAAGCACTGAGGAATGCATGGAAATAGATATCTTTGTGTGGGAGGGTAAAAACAGATATGTAGTCCCAACAATACTATCTGGATACAAGGCATGGGCTATAGATGAGGGTAAGAGAGAGGTGTGGTAATAACCAGAGTGTGGTTGAGAGAGCTGATGAAGGTGTTCTGAAATGATATGGACATATGGAGAGAATAAGCAAGCAAAGGTTAACATAGAGGATACATGTATCAGAAATGGAGGGAAGAAGATGGGAGATACTGAATTGGAGATGGAAGGAAATAGTGAAAAAGATTTTGAGTGATCAGGGCCTGAACATGCAGGAGGTTTACAGGTGTGCACAGGGTTGACATGCTGTCAATGACTTAACCAGAGCATGTAAAGTGGCCAAGGTAAAACATGGCAAGGTCTGTGGGGCCTGGTTGTGGATATGAAACTATGGTTTTGGTGCACTAAACATAACAGCTAGGGAATGGATGTGAGTGAATGTGGCCTTTCCTCATCTGTTCCTAGCACTACCACACTAATGCAGGAAATAATAGATCAAGTATGAGGGGCTTTGTTAGTCCAAAGACTATAAGATGGTCAAGTCTGATGCCTCATCAGGATTCTAATTCAATCTGAATGAACTGAAATCCTGTTTTTCTAGTTAAAATAATTCCCTGCTATCTTTTTATTACCACACATCTCACTTACCCTTTCATTACTTACTCAATCAAACCACCTCACACCACACATTGTCCTCAAACTTTCATTTCCAACACATCCACCCTCCTCCGTACAACTCTATCTACAGCCCATGCCTCACAACCATATAATATAGTTGGAACAAAGCTCAAGGGTAAAGGGGAAGAATGATCTGGGAAAGTCTACGAAGTAAAGTCAGGGGTTGGTGAGGGGACAAGAGCTAAGGAAGGAGTAGCACTACTCCTGAAGCAGGAGTTGTGGAAGTGTGCGACAGAGTGCAAGAAAATAAATTCTAGATTGATGTGGGTAAAACTGAAAGTGGATGGAGAGAGATGAGTGATTATTGGTGCTTATGGACTGGTCACAAGAAGAAAGATCATGAGAGGCAAGTATTTTCGGATCAGCTGAGTGAGTGCGTCAGCAGCTTTGATGCACGAGAAAGGGTATTAGTGATGGGTGATTTAAAAGTGAAGGTGAGTACTGTGGCAGCTGAGGATATAATTGGTGTACATGAGGTATGCAATGTTGTGAAAAGAAATGGTGAGGAGCTTGTGGTTTTGTGTGCTGAAAAAAGACTGGTGATTGGGAATACCTAGTTTAAAAAGAGAGATATACATAAGTATATGTATGTGTGGAGGAAAGATGGTCAAAGGGCATTATTGGATTACATGTTAATTGATAGGCATGAAAAAGAGGGACTTTTGGATGTTAATGTGCTGAGAGGGGCAGTTGGAAGGACATCTGATCACTATCTTGTGGAGGAAAATGAGAAGATTTGTAGAGGTTTGCAAAAAAGAAAATTTTGGGAAAAGAGTGGTGATAGTAAGGGAGCTTGGAAAAGATACTTGTGTGAGGAAGTACCAAGAGAGAGTGAGTGTAGAATGGCAAAAGGTGAGAGCAAATGACATGAGGGGAGTGGGGGAGGAATGGGATGTATTTAAAAAATCAGTGATGGCATGTTCAAAATATGCAAGTGGCATGAGAAAGGTGGGAGGTGAGCAGATTAGAAAGGGCAGTGAGTGGTGGAATGAAGAAGTAAAGTTGTTAGTAAAAAAAGAAAAGAGAGGCATTTGGACAATACAAAGGAGGAGTGCAGTGACTGGGAGATGTATAAAAGAAAGCGGCAGATCAAGAGGAAGGGGCAAGAGTTGAAAAAGAGGGCAAATGAGAGTTGGGGTGAGAGAGTATCATTAAACTTTATGGAGAATAAAAGGATGTTTTGGAAGGAGGTGAATAACATGCATAAGGCAAGAGAACAAATGGAAACATTGGTGAAGGGGGCAAGAGGGAAAGTAATAAGTAGTAATGAAGTCAGCAGGAGATGGAGTGAGTATTTTGAAGGTCTGTAAGAAGTATTTGATGATACAGAGACAGATGTAGGGTGCTTAGGTCAGGGAGGTGTGTGAAGCGAAAGAGTCAGGGAGAATGGTTTGGTTAAGAGAGAAGAGGTAGTGAAAGCTTTGCAGAAAGATGAAATCTGGCAAGGTGGTAGGTTTGGATGGTACTGCAGTTGAATTTATTAAGAAAAAGGATGACGGTGTCGTTGACTGGTTGATAAGGATATTCAATGTACGTATGGATCATGGTGAAGTGCCTGAGGATTGGTGGAATGCATGCATAGTGCCATTGTACAAAGGAAAAG
>JAUUDZ010444704.1:0-12167 GCA_032361705.1 Panulirus versicolor
CTCTTGGTGCAATGACCCAACCCAACAAGGTCCTTTGGAAGTCTCAGTTGCATGATGTATAATGTATGGTATCTACAACTACACCATACTGTAGATCTTGGAGATTCATTTAGTACATCTGTTTACATTCATTATAGGAATGTCACATACATAATCTTAGCAACATTACGTGGATTAGCAGTCAATATGTACATTTTACCGGGGGGGGGGAACCCGACCAAATTACCTCGTACTGTGAGGTCACACTACCTTAGATGTTGAGGGACACCAAACCAGATGGTATTATCCTCACGAAGTAAACACAGGCTGTGTAGGGTGTGGCCTCTGTGAACCAGCTTACAGTAGGTTGTAATGGTTAGTACGGCTCTCACCTGTGAGCCGACACGTGTGCTTCCTAACCCCTGGGTGTATGAGTGAGAGCGACCCCGTGCTTGCAGAGTGTACACAGGACGCGCTCGAGGCGATGGGCAACCGGATGCTGGACTGGTTCTCTGTCATCATGGCCGACTCCCGCAGCCGATCCAACCCTGTTAATAAAGGTAAGATGACCTGCCCTCACACTCCCCTCCTCCGTCGTCTTCCCCCACACCACCTCCCTCTGTGACTTGCCCTGACACCCACACCCCCTCCGTCATGTTCCCTCCCCTCCGTCATGTTCCCTCACACCACCTCCCTCTGTGACCTGCCCCCTCACACCCACACCCCCTCCGTCATGTACCATCACACCCCTTCCCTCTCTGACCTGCCCTCACAACCACCCTCCAGTAATCTTCCCTCACACCACCTCCTTCTGTGACCTGTAGTCACACCCACTGGCTGTTGGCTAGACTAACTCAACCTAGAGTCACCAGAGTGGATGAACTAAACTCGTACATCATAAACTGTTGTTAAACCTTCACTCTACCAAATGCTGCTGCAGCCAAGCAAGTGCCTCACTTTACAAAGACATTAATACTACCTTCGTTCTTTACATTCTTCCCTTCACTCTCTGCTCTGGTGCACTGTACATTCATTTCTTTAAGAGGATGTTCCTACGTGCCCCGGGGGGGGTACGATGCTGGAGGCAAACCTTAATGACGCTCAGTAGTTCGCACCCTCGACATCACCGACATTCAATAGTAATTTCCTGCACGATCCAATCACCAATATTAGGGTCCACAGCACCCCCCCCCCCCCGCAACCCCTCACCCTCTTTTCTGTCAAAACCAGGTCATATTTGTACCTTTTATTGGTCAGACATATGTAAGTAAATCGAGAGCGTGTGTTCCCAGACGTCATCCCTGCCTTCGGCCAGCGCCTGACTAATGTATCACTGGTGTGTGTGTGTTTGTGTGTAGCAGCGCCCGCGTGGTGTAAGCCCGAGGTGTCGTGGATGTTGGGTCACCTGGACGGCGACAGCGACGGTCGGCTGAGTGTCAAGGAGCTGTACCAGCTGGAGCATGATGACCACGAGCGATGCATCAAGCCCTTCATCGACCGATGTGACCTGGACAGGTGAGTTACCACACCGTGACCTGGACTGGTGAGGGACCATGCTGTAACCCCAACAGGAAAGTTACCACACTGTGACCTTGGCAGGTGAGGGACCATACTGTGACCTGGAGAGGTAAGGGACCATACCGTGACCTGGACAGGTGAGGGACCATACTGTGACCCAGACCGGTGAGGGACCATACTGTAACCCCAAAAGGAAAGTTACCACAGTGTGACCTTAGCAGGTAAGGAACCGTACTGTGACCCAAACAGGTGAGGAACCATACTGTGACCTAGACCGACGAGGGAACATACTGTAACCCCAACAGGGAAGTTACCACACTGTGACCTCGACAAGCGAGTAAACACATTGTGACCTTGACATTTGGGCCATCACACTGTGACCTCAACAGATGGGTCACCACACTGTGACCTCAACAGATGGGTCACCACACTGTGACCTCAACGGATGGGTCACCACACTGTGACCTCAACGGATGGGTCACCACACTGTGACCTCAAAAGATAGGTCACCACACTGTGACCTCAAAAGGTGGGCCACCACACAGTGACCACGACATGTGGGACACCACACTGTGACCTGGACGGGTGAGCCAACACACTGTGACCTGGACGGGTGAGCCACCATACTGTGACCTCGACATGTGGGGAATAAAATGTAGCCTAAAAGGAGGGGAGGGCGAGCTATATATTCACCTGGTAAACATGTCAGTTAAATACTTTTGATACTTTTCAAAAACATACACAGGGAAATTCTTCAGTACAAATATATCCAACAAACAAAATCATGAAAGGCCGAGTCTAATGAGAAAAGTCATGCAAAATAAAAGGGAAATAATGAAGAGTTTTTGCATGGCGATGTTTTTCGTTATTATGGAAGCTGACGTGGCAGGGTGGGAAACATGGCCTAATATAGACCGTCCCAAGAGGAAAGCAAAGCAGAAGACAAGAAGAAAACACTGAAATCTGTTACAACTGCTTAGGCGTTCGTGGACGTCGAGTCTTAAAGGTGGAATGGTTGTAGGAAGTGGGAGAGACGCGAGAAGGAAGAGAACTCAACATCTCTGTTTCCACGAAAGCAGGAGGTATCACAACGGCTCATCTTCGAGCGACCGAGTCTCCACACAGAATCGATGAGAAGCATCAGACGGGTACTGCGATGGGCCCAAGCCTTGGTGGGAGGAATACACACACACACACACACACACACAGTTCTTGAGAGCAGTGGACGAAGTAATACTTAAAAAAACAGAATAGGGACAACAACAGCACTGCAGACGGACAGGGGTGGTTGAAGAGAGGAGAAAACAGGAGACTCATTAAGGCAGAGGGCGTCCACTCCTCTCTAGGGTGAGAGGCAGAGAGGTGTGGAAGTAGAGCTATCCCAGGTTTGCGAGCCATGCTCCGTACTAGGGGTCAAGAAAAGCCGCTCAGACGGAACAAGAGAGATGGGACGCTATACAACACGCCCAAGTTTTGGAACACAGATCTTGAAGGTTCATTACGTGGGATTTCCAGGATAGACAGAGGGACATGTTTATGACTCCTGCAGTGCAGTGCTGTGAAACTTTATCAACACTGGGAACTGAATGAAATCTAGAGATATATACAGTGAGAAACTGGGTTTCTGCATCGGCGAATGTAACGAGGTTCCTCACTCCCTCCACCGAGATGTTGCTCAGGGTAGAATTAAGAGAGAGACACAGAGAGAGAGAGAGAGAGAGAGACGTACTGATACTGGGATTCGACCGTCTTCAGTGAGAAGACGGAGAGCGACTGAGCCGCGGGATGGTGCGTCAAGTGTATGGGATCTCACCTGGTGGCCAGAAGACTGGCGACTTTCCTGTGTGCCTCCGGAGGGATCGGGGAGAGGAAGGGGTGAAGGATCACATGAATACCCTGTGCATTTCTTCCTCACGTGCCATAACTTGTTCGTTTTTCTTATATGAAACAATTTTCCCCTTAAGTATCCTAACTTTAAATTTTCTTATAGGAAGAAAAAAAATACATACATACATATATATATATACAAGTTTTGATGTTAGAGGTCAGGTAATAGTGATCTACCTATCTATCTATCTGTCTATACCTCTGATGCCTTTTTTCCCCAGGAACTCCCTCAAGGGGGTGAGCATGACAAAAGTCTCCATAACTGGTGGACTCTAGGGGAGCTTGTTAGCCTTTACTGCTTCACCCTTAAAAAGCCACAGGCACAAACTCCAGCCTAATGTTCCTACCAACTAGTACCTATGTTCCAACCTCCTGTTCTGTACCACTACTTCTATCTTCAGACTCCAGCCCAATGTTCCTACCTACTACTACTACTTAAATTCTGCCAAATGGTCCAGCCTCATGTTCCCACCTACTACTTCTGTCTATTGCTCCTAACACTGCCAAAAGGCAGGGTTAACACATAGCGCTCACAGCAGGAAAATCTAGACTTATGAAGAATAGTTGTGTGAGTTTCATGTTGTCAAATGTTATCTGTGAAAGAGATTTTTTATATTTAAGGACAAAATGCCATCAGTCCACATGTGAGTGAGGCAGGAAGAAAAGAGAGCTACCTGGGTCAAAGAAGTGCAACTTGACAGCCATTGAAGTGTTGACTCACTATGCAGCCACCACTAACCCTCCTGATACCCAAGCGGGTAGTACAGGTAATATACCTCCCTAGTTGGTGGCTGCCTAATAACTACTACCTATGGGTAACACTGATGGTTCATTCAGATGTGACATTGAGTAATGTGGCAACTAAGGGTATAATTGGGCTACAGGGCGTATTCAGTGAGATGAACAGGAGTGGTGTACGGCTTGTGGAGTTGTGTTGAAAAAGGACTGGTGAATGTAAATATCTACTATAAAAAGAGGGACATACCTAAGTATACATTAATGAGTAGGAAAGACTGTCAAAGGGCATTACTGGATTACATACTAACTGACTGGCTTGCTAAAGAGAAAGACTCTTGGATATGAATGTGCTGAGAGGGTCAGCTTGTGGGATGTCTAACCATTACCTGGTGGGGGGAAGGGTGAAGACTCATAAAGGTTTTCTGAAAAGAAGGAACATTATGAGAGACGAGGGTGGTGAAGTAAGTGAACTTGGAAAAGAGACTTGAGTGAAGAAACATCCAGAGAGATTAAGTGTAGGATGGCAAAAGGTGAGTGTAAACAATGCAAGGGGAGTGGATGAAGAATGGGAGATATTCAAGGAAGCAGTGCTAGCATGTGCAAGAGAAGTGGTGGCATGCAGAAGGCAGGAGCAAGTGAAAGAGATAAGAGAGGTGTATGGGTAGTACTTACAAAGCTGGAGAGCAAATGACTGGGAGTTGTGCAAGAGAAAGTGGCAGGAGGTGAAGACAGTAAATTAGATATGGGGTGAATGATCATCAGTAAATTTTAAGGAGAATAAAATTTTCTAAAAGGTTAACCAAGTCAGAAACAAGAAAACAAATGGGAACAGCAGTTGAAAGGGCAAATGGAGAAGTGGTAACAGATAGTGATGAGGTGTGGAGGAGATGCAGGGAGTACTTTGAAGGACTGTTCTATGTGTTTGATGACAGGGTGGAAGAAGTAGGGTGTTTTGGTCAGGTGAAGTGAAGTGAGAGAGTCGTGGATTGTGCTTTGATGAAAAAGAGGTAGCGGTGAAAACCTTGCATAAGATGAAATGTGGAAAGGTAATTGGATGGTTGGTACTGCAGTTAAATTTCTTATGAAAGGGTGTGACTGTGTTGTTGACTGTTTAGTTAGGACTTTCAATTTAAGTATGGATCTGGGTAAAATGCCTGAGGATGGACAGTGCTCAAATTACAGGGGTATGGGTTTGCTGAATGTACCTACTAAGATGTATAGTGGAGTGGTGATTGTGAGGGTCAAAGCATGAACAGATCACCAGATTTGGGAGGAACAATGTTGTTTCAGGTGTGGTAAAGTATGTGTAGGTCAGGTGTTTGCTCTGAAGAAAATGTATGTAAAATACTAGGAGAAACAGAGGATCTGTATGCAGCCCTTATGGATATGGAGAAAGCATACAACGGGGTTGACAGAGATGCCTTATAAATGTATGGTGCAGGAGAAAACCTGCAAGAAGCCGTGAGAAATTTCTATCGAGGATATAAGGCATGTGTACAAGTAGGAAGATAAGGGAATGAGAAGCTCCAGGTGAAGGTTAGTCTGTGTCAGGGGTGTGTTATGTCAACATAGATGAGGTGGTGAGGGAGGTAAATGCGAGGGTCTTAGAGAGCAGGGCAAGTACACAGTTGGCAGGGGGTCTGTACAGTGTGTCAGTTGTTTGCTGATGATACAGTACTGGTGGCAGATTCCAGTGAGAAACTGCAGAAGTTGGAAACTGAGTTTGAGAGTGTGTATAAAAGGAGGAAATCTTGAGTAAATATGAATAAAACCATGATTCTTAGGTTTAGCAAGGGATAGGGACAGGTTAGCTAGGGTGTGAGTTTAACTGAAGGAAACTTGGAAGAAGTGAAATGTTTCAGGTACCTGGGAAAGGACATGCTAGCAAATGAAACCATGAAAGCAGATGCGAGTCATAGGACAGGTGAGGGACAAAGGTTCTAGAAGCACTGAGGAATATGTAGACAGACAGGTCATTATCTAAAAGGGCAAAAATGGTTACATTTGAAGGCATATTAGATTCAATGATGTTTTACGAGTGCAAAGCATGGCTAAAGATGAGGATGTGTAGAAGGGGTGGACATCTTGGAAATTAAATGTCTGAGGATAATATGTGGTGTGGGGTGGTTTGATCAGGTAAGTATAAAAGAGATAAGAGTGAAATGTGGTAATAAGAAGACTGTGATTCAGGGAGATGAGGAGGGTGTGCTGAAATGGGTTGGACATAAGGAAAGAATGAGTGAGAGAGGATGACAAGGAAGACATATATGTCAGAAGTGGAGGTGAAATAATGGGGAGACCAAACCTGGGACAGAAGGATGGAGTGAGAAAGATTTTAAGGTTGGGACCTAAACATGCAAAGGGGTAAAGAGAGTACATGGGATAAAGTTAATCAGGAAGATGTGGTATATATGGGGTAACATGCTGTCAATGTACTGAACTAGGGTAAATGTGGCAGTTGGGGGGACCATGAAAAGGTAGGGGGTCTGTGGTTTAGGTGCATTGCACATGACAGTCAGAGAATGGATGTGAGCAAATGCAGACATTCTTGATCTCTCTCTAGTGCTACCTCACTACTACAGGAAATGGCAGATTGTTCGTTCACTTCATAAAAGAGAAACAGCTTTTCAATTTATCATTTCAGTATTTAGATGTACTATATTTTAGCACTGAAGAGAGCAACCTGGTGATAACATTTGGGTGAAATTGTTTTTTTCTTTGATTGGCAATGAACCTTTCCTTATTTCATATGAGACATTCCTGTATAAGCTCATCTGCACCCAAAATTAGGCATGAGGATGGCATACATCGTGTTACTACATTTACGCACATTTTGCTATTTTCAAGATTTTGTGGTACTGTACTAAGATGATGAAATCCTTACCTAGCTTCCTGCCAGTCTTCGTTTCAGATTCAAAACTGATGAAATGAAGCAATGAATTGTAATTTTCATTTATAATTTCTAAACATTTATCTTTATTAGGCTCACACCTATGCATGAGTTGATAATCATCTATGTATTCAGAAAAAAAAAGGAGAAAATATGTGAAATAAACTGAGGCATTACCAAATATGTGCAATATACTTCAATTGAAAATATTCAACACGCAATCAATAAAATATGGTAAATTTGTATTTTTCAAACAATTTTCAATGCTTCTCTTCAGTAGCTTCTTACCTAAAGCATGACTTAAAAATCATTTACATATTCAAAAAATTTATGAGAAAATAGGTGAAGCAAATGGAAATTTTACCAAGCATTAGAAATCATATTTGACTCAAAACATTCAACTTAAAATCAATAAAATTATACAGAAAAATGCATTATTCTATGTATTTCTTATACAAAATTCTCTTCAGTATGTCCTTAACTAATAAATGAATCAAGATACCAAGAAAAATATGAAGATATACAAGAAATAAATAGCAGTCTTACCAGGCATTAGTCATAATCTAGTGTATCCATCCTATCAGCCTCACATATTTCAAAGTTTTATGCATGCTCTTAGAAAAATGGGAATACAGTAATTTGGGTAAGTGCATGATCAAATCAATATTTGCAAAATACTGCAACACTAGTAATTACCTATTTATACAATTTGGGAGTGAGTTTTACACTTGTTAAGGCCTTGTCACCTGAACATTCATTCTATACAGTAATATCATACATCTTACATTTATGTATGGTGTCTGCATTAAACAAGTCCTCAGTCATTCTACTCCATTCACCCACCTTTCTCATACTTTAAAAGCACTCTTGTGCATCTTTTGGAACAAGTTTCTTACTTAAGTTTATCTTATGTCCTCTGGTTGCTGTATCCCTACACCCTTTGAACAAGTTTCTGACTTAATTTCATGTTATATCCTTTGGCTGCTGTATCCCTATATCTCTTGAAGAACTATCCAGTGTCCTTTTCCCTACAACACAGCTCTCCTAATTCTGGTACCATCCCTCTTGCCCTCCCCTGGACCTTTATCAGCTCTTTGTGCTTCTTTAGGTGTGGTTACCAAAACTTGAGAAGCATATTCTAGTTTTAGCCTTATGCAGGATATGAAAAGCTTGCTAATTATTTCCTTATCCATATACTTGAAAGCTATTCTGATATTTGATGGCATACATTTTGTCTTTTCATTATCTTTTCAATATGGGACTCTGGCCACAGCGTAGGGACAATGCCAGCACCCAAGTCTTTCTCACACACAGAATCCTGAAGCTTCTTTTCTGCTACATAATCATCATACTAAGGCCTTCTTTGACTCTCTCCTTACCTTTTACTTTACATTTGCTTTGGTTGAATTTTTGGAGTCAATGTAGGTCCCCTTGGAAACTGATCCAATCCTTCTCGCTTTTCACTTCCCTCAAGACCTTGGCATTACAATTTCTGGGTAAGAGTTCATCTTTACAGGTGAGTCATTTGCATAGATCATGAAGAGTAAATGTCCAAAAACAGAGCCCTTTGGTACTCCGCTGGTGATCTCCATCCATTTGGAGAAGGATCCTTGGACATGTGTCCTCTGTTCCATCCAATAAGATAATTTTCTGTTCATTGAAGACATCTCCCTCCTTATTCCTGCCAGGTGATCCAGTTTCTTAATCAGCTTCCCATGAAGTTCTGTGCCAAATGCTTCTGGCAGTCAAGACAAAAACAAACTACCCTGCCATCTCCTTAGTCTAAGACAGAGTTCACTATCAGAAATCTAAGAGGTTTGTTACACATGATCTCCTTTCTCTAAAACCATGCTGCCTCTCAATTAGGTAATTTCTCCTCTGTAGAAAGACATACATTTGCAATATGATCATCTTTTCCAATACATTTATTGGCCACTTATCGAGTAGACTGGTCTATAGTTCAGCAACTCTTCCTGATCTTTCTTATAGATGGGTATGATGTTTGGCCTTTTTCACTCCCTTGGCACTTTGCCTTACTCCAACGAAAGGCAAAGTGCCAAAGAAGTGAAAGTATCAGGTATATATGCTGCATCATAACATGAAGTGTCATTTCTTTATCATTCCAATATCATTTGTTTATACCTTTGTAAGATAAATATGTTTCTGGAATATGACATACTTATTTCTAACCTCAAAGAGTTTATTGCAGTCTTAACTTCCTCAACCCCTTATTTTCCATAAGCTACATGCCAACCATGGTTTTGCCAACCATGGAGCCTTCCAGGATCACAACCCCTGCAATTCCCAAGGGACCTCTGTGTGAACAACTCATCCACTCCATTCTACACTATGCCTCGCTTGTTCACAAACCTTATCAAGAGCAAACATAATAAAGCTGTAAACCACAAAGAAAAATCACTGGCTGCCTAACAACACTAATGTTTAACACCTATACAATGAAACAAATATCCTACCAATACAATCCCACCTTTATATCAACAACACCTTATATGCTTGACACTCAATTCTTTGTACCAGCAGTGAATTATTTCCATCCAAACCATTCAAAAACTATTTCAACAAACAAACTACTGACATAACATATTCACAATGCAATGACCCAACAAACACTAAAAAGCTGCCCCCCCCAACTCAGTCTTGAACACCACCATTCCAGTTATACATCCATCTGAAACAATATTCCCAGGCATGCATGAGTCTCACTTTCTCATCTATATTCAGGACATCACTCATCCTTATAAAACTACAAACATCATTTCAACATACCACAAGACCTTTCACACCCAATGCAACTATCAAAATAAAGACACTCATCACATGTCTCAATTACCTGAAGCTCATTCCATATAGAAATACACACTGCATCACTACATTTTATGACCTGTAGTCCTGCCCAGTGGATGTGGCTGGCTTTCTGAGCACTATTGCAACCCTGCAGAACAGGATTGACACTCCTGGGGTAGGAAGGCAGGTAAGAGTGTGTGTGTGTGTGTTGTGTGTGTGTGTGTGTGTTTTGTGTGTGTGTGTGTGCATGTACATTTCATTATTTTTCATACTTATTCACTGTTTCTGATTTAGCAGAATAAATGAGCAGTATTCTTTCTCTCCAATTCTCTGAAAAATATATATTTTTTCAATACACTCAATCATCGTTTCCCACATCAGTGAGGTAGTGCTAGGAAACTGACTAAGAACAGCCCATCCACTCATATACACATGTATATACATAAAAGCCCATACACGTACATATACATACATATACATATCAACATATACATACACAGATATATATACAACTGTACACATTCACACCCACTCGCCCTCACCCACTCCAGATGACACCTTGCCCTACAGAAATCAGCATTGTCACCCATGGCCTCAGCAAGGCAGCTCCAGGAAAGACAATAAAAGGCCACCTTCGTTCTCACGTCACATTCTTCTCTACCTGTCATGTGTAATATATCAAAATCACAGCTCCTGAGCCACATCCAGGCCCCATAGACCTTTCCATGGTTT
The DNA here is from genome assembly GCA_032361705.1 of Panulirus versicolor. Classification (NCBI taxonomy): domain Eukaryota; kingdom Metazoa; phylum Arthropoda; class Malacostraca; order Decapoda; family Palinuridae; genus Panulirus; species Panulirus versicolor. The sequence continues at coordinate 10,550 of JAUUDZ010444704.1, forward strand.
ACCCCCAGATGTTTCACATGCCCTGGTTCAGTCCAATGACAGCACATCGACCCCTTTATACCACATCTTTCCAATTCACTTTATTCCTTCCACGCCTTTCACCCTCCTGTATATTAAGGCCCCGATCACTCAAAATCTTTTTGACTCCATCCTTCCACCTCAAGTTTGGTCTTCTGCTCCTTGTTCGCTTCACCTTTGACATATATATTCTTTTTTCAACCTTTTCCTCACTCACTCTCTCCTTATATCCAAACCATTTCAACCTACCCTCTTCTCCTCTCTCAACCACACTCTTTTTATCAAGACATATTTCTCTTACCCTTTCATTAATGACTTGATCAAACAACCTCACAACACATGTTGTCCTCACACATTTCATTTCCAACACATCCACCCTCCTCCATACAACCCCATCTATAGCCCATGCCTCACAACCATATAATATTGTTGGAACTACTATTCCTTCAAACATACGCATTTTTGCTCTCCAAGGATGTGTGGATCAGGTGTCTGCTTTGACGAATGTTAGTGTAAAATACCAAGAAAAACAGATGGAATCATATGTGGCATTTATGGATCTGGAAAAGGCATATGATAGGGTTGAAAGAGATGCTTTGTGGAAAGTATTAAGAGTATACAAGTTGGGAGGTAAGCTGTTAGAAGCAGAGAAGTTTTAATCAAGGGTGTAAGGCATGTGTTCTAGTAGGAAGAGAGGAGAGTGATAGGTTCCCACTGAAGGTCAGTCTACTGCAGGGGTGTGTGATGTCACCATGGTTGTTTAATCTGTTTATGGATGGGATGGTCAGAAAGGAAGATGCAAGAGTTTTGGAGAGAGTTTTGGGGATGAAAGGGCCTAGTAAGCGAGTCAGTTGTTTGCTGATGATACAGCACTGGTGGCTGAGTTTGGAAAAGTGTGTGAATGGAGAAAGTTGAGAGTAAATGCGAATAACAACAAGGTTATTAGGTTCAGCAGGGTTGAGGAACAAGTTACTTGGGATGTAATTCTGAATGGAGAAACATTGGAGGAAGTGAAGTGTTTTAGAGATGTGGGAAAGGACTTGGTAGTGAATGGAACCATGGAAGAGGAACAGAGTCATAGGGTGGGGGTGGGGGAGAAGAATCAGGGGGCGATGAAGAATGAGTGGAAAGAGAGAATATTATCTCGGAGAGCAATAATGGGTATGTCTGAAGGAATAGTAGTTCCAACATCATCATATGGCTGCAAGGCATAGGCTATAGATAGGGTTGTGCAGGAGAGGGTGGATGTGTTGGAAATGAAATATGTGGTGCCAGGTAATTTGATTCAGTAAGTAATAAAAGGGTAAGGGAGATGTGTGGTAATGAAAAGAGTGTGGTTCAGAAAGAAGATGGTGTGTTGAAATGGTTTGGACATATGGAGAGAATGAGTGAGGAAAGATTGATAATAAGGATATATGTGTCAGAGGTGGAGGGAACAAGGAGAAGCAGGAGACCAAATTGGAGGTGGAAGGATGCAGTGAAAGAGATTTTGAGTGATCGGGGCCTGAACATATGATCGGGCCTGAACGTACAGGAGGGTGAGAAGAATGCCAGGAATAGAGTGAAATGGAACGATGTGGTATACTGGGGTCAATGTGCT
>JAUUDZ010444715.1:0-55059 GCA_032361705.1 Panulirus versicolor
CCAAGCAAGGCCTTTTTTTCGTGCCCCCCCCCCCCCCCTTCTCCTTGCACCGCGTCTGCTTCTCCTCGAACCGCCCTAAGAACTAGTTGATCACCAGCGGGCGAAACTTCCGTACGCTAGCGAGGCTCTCTCTCTCTCTGGCGACGACGGAGCGAGCGACGAAGCGCCACCAGGTGCCAGGCGAAGGTGCCACAGAACTGTGCCACACGCACGACTCTCGCCGTCAGGAAGACGAAGCAGAGATCAGCAGCCTCGGATCCCCGTGTGGTGACGTTGAGTGCTCGAGGGAAATGAAGGAAAAAAAAAATCTAATTCCCGACTAGGAACAGTGCGAAGGGATGTTCAAATACCTCGCCAGGGTGATCGAGCTTAAAAGAATGATAGAATATATAAAAAAAAAGAAGAGGAGTTGGTCGACCCCTGGTTCGATGTTTCGAATGAATCTAACAAATCCTGGAAAGAAAACGTGTGAAATACGTGGACATGATATAGGTGGAACACATTTGATATATATCGACTATGATTATATTATAACGCGATAAAGAAAATGGGAAAATAAATATACCACCTCGAGTTACCGTGAGTCGCGTTGTTCTGTGTATACTGGTGTGTGTACCTGAGCGTGTTCAGAGTGTAAACCAGAGTTTTCTTTGAGAATATATTTACATAATTACATGTTAGTACATTGTGATTAATGCTTGTGTGTGCTTCAGTTCTTTTTTGTTTGTTTTGGAATGTCTCGTATGTTTTCTTCCCTTTCTATGTTTGTGTGTATTTACTTTGGGTTTGTGTGACCCCTATTTGTGTTTTAGGGCGAGTTTTACACCCGTGCTGACCCTGTATCCTAACATAGTATATATGTAAAGTCTTTACTCGTGTGTGTGTGTGTATATAGTCATACCAACTCAACATCTGCTTAAGTTAGGTGTACATGTATGCGTGCATGTGTTCCATTTTTGTACATGGATTTGAGTTTTTTTTTTTTTTGTCAGTGTGTACATACGTTTGTCTTGGTCATTCATCATCAATGGATGATTGTTAGCATACATAAGCACACAATCACATTTTCATACGATGGAACCTCGAGTATGCAAAACTCTCCCCATGCGGTACAAATAGGTGACCACACGCAAAAAAACTACATTCGTTTATTCATCGGACTACCACTACTTGAAGTTACACTGTGAATTAAGTCGCATTGGGCGAGACTTCATCTGTGGAAGCACAGTTTTGTGAAAGACGTTATCGCTTTAAAGAGAATCCAAATGCCCCTGCTACTAGAAGTAGCGAATCCTTTGAATGCAAGGGCCTCTGGGGAGAGATCGTGACTAAAGACGAGAATTTTACTTGGTTCCTAATGTAATTGTATATTGTTTCTAGAGTGCGTTGCACATGAAACTTTGTATATATGTATGTGTAGCTTCTAGGAATGGGCACATTAGCATACCCAAAATTCTATCATGATCAACTTGTGCCCATGTTATTGCGTTCGCTGTACCCTCACTCTATCATTTTCGTACATGATTCTTGAACTTTGGCATTCTGTCCACATTCGGTTAAATTACTGAGCTCCTTCCACTTAAACTCTTATCTTGAAATACCCCTTGCCTTCCTTTCTAAGTAACAAGTTCCTCGCTTAATTTCTTCCTATAGCTATTGGTTCTGTTATCTTTACCATCTGTCGAAGCACTGGTCTCTCCGATTATCAACCAACCAATTTCTTTATATGGTTGAAAGTTGTCGCAAAACCACCACTTGCTTGTTCATTTCTCTTCCTAGCGGGTAAGAATCGTGCAATCCGAACTCTTAATTTCAGTTACCATTTATTTTGCCGTCTTTTGAATTTTCTCTCCATTTATTCAATTTTTGGGCTTTTTTCAATCGTGGTGATCAAACCTGAGTAAGGAGTTGTTCTTGGTCAGATATACAATACGAGCGGATCTGTATTTCTTGTTATACTCGAATACTTTTTTGATATTGGAGGAAATGGTTCGTCTCCTTTACAGTTCTGAATTGGGTCTCTGGCAACAGGTTAGGTACATCAATGTCCATTCCCAAGTCCCTCTCGCTCACGTATTCCTGTTTTGTTTACATACATATATACATGTATGTAGATAAGTATAAAAACTATTCATGCGCGGTGACGCACACGAGTATATTGATGGTACATAATCGGGCAAATGGTTAAGAACCGGAGAGAATAAGTGTGAAACACTCCGTAACAAATGGAAATCATGCACACGTATATTGAGTGTAATACGAGAAAGATGGGAAGCGGTGTAAGTGCCTCTATATGAACATTGTGCAGCAAAAGATAAATTGCACGAGTATGTGGTGTACACATGAAAAAATGGTTACAGACTGGTTTAGGTAATATCGGAACTTATAACAAGTTGGAGGGAAAGATTTTCTCTTGTTGCATAATGTAGGAGTATAGATGAAGTTGAACACTTCGATAAGATGTTCGATTCCAACTGTTTCATCCGAAGAGTACTGGCTGCAATGTTTTCCTGTCAAGTGCTGCCATCTCTTGGTGAGATACCAGGACGAGCGTGGTGTTATCGGAGTTTTCTTTCCTTTGAGTTGTGCTGCAGTCTCTTAGTGGGTTACCAAGACTAGTATGGTTATCAGTGTCTCCTTGTTACGCGAGTGCTGCCATATCTTGGTGGGGGTTTCCATGACCAGTATGCGGGGTTGATAAAGTTAATGTTTATATATGATTGCACATAACACTTGTGTTTAACGAAATTTTTGGAGGGAAATGGAAAGGGCAATTTGTGATTGGTGACTTGAGTGTCTGTCGAGTATGTAGTGAAGAACAGGGTGGTAGGTGAATACAAAGTCCCAAATGACAGTGGTGAAGGAATTTGTGGAATCTGCGCATCGGGAGCCATGCTTGTTGCAAATTCATATTTTCAAGGGAAGGGTATCCACAGATGCACTGTGGTAGTGGCACACACAGATGGGATAGACAGAGTATGAGTTACCTGGGAAAGTGAGTATGCTTGATATGTGGTATATGAGGGGGTTGGAAGGAGATCTGTACGTTGTAAGCACAGTAACGGAAGACCTCGCGATTAATAGGTTATCCTATATTTCATGATGGTTTATGACGAAAAATGATTGAAAAAGAAACTAGGATGAAAGTATTATGTTGAGGATTGAAAGTTTACAACTTTGTTTCCAAATTGAATACAAAGCGGTTATGAGTGAAATACTGTAAGGCGAAGTTGATACAATATCAATGTAATTTAATAGATTGTATTATTAGAGGCTGCAACAGAATTATGGGGCACCGAGATGTTGCAGAAAGACTGGTACAACAAAGCAGAATGAAGACGTAAGGGAAGTTGCTCGGCAGAGAAGAGAGGTATTGGAAGGGGACAAATCCTTCAAACAATGGTGGTAACTGTGCAGGGACGATGTAACATAAAGCCCCGAATGAAAGTAAATACAAAAAGCTGGTAAACCTGCATGAAAGGAAATAGATTCCGAAAGAAAAAGTTGAGAAAATAACAATTTAGAACGCGGTAGAATAATGCGGAAGCGTATTTTCCGTGAAGAATGACAAATTAGACCGCTTGTGGGGAAAACGCAAAGTTTGTGAGTCTGAGAGCCTACTTGAAAGATGCTGGAGATGACGTGTGGTATACAGTTTGTTGCAGTGGGAAGAGAGCGGAGCAGAATACAGTAAAGCACCGACAGAATAAGGAAGACGGGGACTTTGAGGCTGTGAGGAGTCGGGGCGTGGAAAGCGTATATGGAGTCACGGGAAAGCAATCTTGCGCCTCATGGCAGAGTAAATTGCCCCAATGTATGAATACATACTAAAAGAAAAATGCGATGATTATGGAGACATTAGACGTCATAGCATGATTTGATATGGTTGGATTATAAATAGTTTAAAGGTCTTAAGATGCCCCATCTATAGGATGGGTTAGATTTAGGAAGAAAAGACCAGATTTTTGTAGATTTTATTTAGTGTATACAACATTCATGGATTGAGGAAAAGCCAGCGATAAAGATAATAGAAAAGTTTTGGAGAGTTCTACCTCTGTAAGCGATGTATGATGAAAGACGTCTGAATGAAGCTAAAGACTTTTGCCGTAGGGTGCTTGCTTGTGGTGTGGATGGGTTGTTTGCAGTAAATATGGGAGTACGTCAAGAACGTATGTTACTGTAATTTTCTAACGTTATATTTCGTTAATGGGGTTTTCGAAGAGATAAAGATGAGTTGGTATGTGACGAGTACTGAATAGTAGTAAAAAGACTTGTGTATGCAGATGATGCCGTTCTGTATGCTTAATCTGAAAGATGTATAAAATTCAAGGACTATTTTGTAATGAGAGGGAGGTTGAAAAGTAAGAGTCAAGGGAGAATGCGAATAATGAAGATTCGGATAGTATGTCACATACCCGCATGACTGTGAAGGATTAGGAAATGTAGACGAGTTGGGAATTTCGGAGGAAGTTTCCCTAAGGAAGTAACATCAATAGTAGCTGGTTGACGGGAATTGTCACACTATGCAATGCAAAAGAGTATTCTAGGCTAGTCTTGTACCCGGCTTATGGTGAATGGATGTGACACTCGGGTTAGCATTCCTGACTGAAAAATTTACGGGCTGCCCAGGGTCGAGCTCGCCTAGTTCGAATCCTGGTCGCGTTAGTCTGTCTGCAGTCAATCAAGCTGTTCATCCTCCTTTTTGGGCTGGTCGATAAATTTAGTATCTTGCTTACATATATGTATATTAGCCTATGACGCATAACCATTGGTCGACCACCCAACTGGGAGTGGATGCACAGCTGGGTTGACCGTTACCTCGCTGCCTTTTTTTTTCTGTACTCTAGGAGGGGCCCTTGTGACCCACAGGGCGGGGCATCAACCATTGCGCCATGTTGGTTTGCGTCGGTCTCTCTCCTTCATAGTGAATTTCCTCCTCGGTGTATATTCATGACAGTGCACGGGGTGTGGGGGAAGCGGTGGAGGGAATGCGTTTGAGACCACGAAATATGTGGGATGTCTGAAGTGGGTGATCAATAAGATGTAAGGGGACTAAAATGAAGATGTAAAGGAAATAGGGATGGAGAAAGACTGGAACGCAATATATCTCTACTTGGGAAGGAAGAGGGAGAATTTCGGAAGGAAACTAACGACGGGAGGGCACAGTAGATGACTGCAGAGATAGATGAGAAAACAAAAGAAAGTAACAAGGAGAGAGAAATAAACGAATAGCCAGAGCGAGACGAACAAACGAAACTGTTTCATAACCAGCCCAACGCCAGATGATAGTACGAACATCTGAAGACTCTTCAAACACCTGAAGATGTTAAGAACGGACACCTGAACCGGAGATGGTACGAACATCGGACGACTGTTCTAACACCTGAAGATGGTTGGAACGCACAAGTTCTAACTGATACTTTACAAGGCTTTGAGCCTCCAAAAAATGTCTTGTGTATTTGAGAACCTGGATATATGTATATATATTGCTTTTCTGACTGGTATTTTTCAGTTCTATTTTATTCTGGATCTTCCAAAAGCGAGACGTTTTCACGGTCCAAAAACGCACTGTATTTTGGAGAGAAATATTTTTCTTCCCGCAAAGTAATCTCTGCTATTCTCGCGTATTCGCTGACGGTCCTGCATCACTGGGGATGTTCCTCCCTGTTGGCAGCCGGTGGTGGGCTGCTGGAAGGTTGTGGTGGTGGAAGGCTGTTGGCAGATAGTGTTTGGTTGGTGGTGTAAGGATGTTGACATACGGTGGAATCTGTTGGCATTTGGTGGTAATGCTGATGGAAGGCTGTTGGCATACGATGGAAGGCTGTTGGCAGGTGGTGGTACTAGTGGTGGAAGGCTGTTGGTAGACGATGGAAAGCTGTCCTGCAGGCGAGGCGATCGTACTTCTTCTTCAAAAGGGAGGAATGAAAATCCACATTGGTCTCTTGAAGAGGGAGTTCAAATTTCCATCCTCTTCACCATTTGCTGGAAATTGAACTTCGAGACATCGCGCCCTCTGTAAAGAAAGTGAAAGTCGACCGCTTTGCTTGTCTGTCCTTCATAACGTTTTATGAGTAAACATCAATATGAACACCGTAGCTTACGTGGTATTCAAACTATTTAAGGAAAATCTTTTTTTGTCCACATCGATAGAACAGTGTTTAGAACCCGATACTGTGTTGGTGCCTTATCATTGAACGCCAAACGCTCCAAAGTGGACGCCATATCGGTTGCAGTGAGCGTTAGGGTCTCGTCTCGACACCTCGTCAGTAGCAGTGAACGTCTTGTGTCCCGCTTTAGCGCATTGTCGCCAGCAGTGAACGCACAGTACCTCGTCTCGTGAACCCGGTCTCGAATCCTCATCGCTAGCAGTAAACGCAGAGTACCCAGTCCCAACGCCTCGTTAGTAATTGTGAACGCAAAATACCCCTTCAGAACGCCTCGTCATCAGCGGTGAACGCCGCTCGCGCCTCGTGTGAACTCTGGAAACCCCGACACACTAAGAGTCAATGGGTGATGCGCCCCGTCCAGAGAATTGGATCGCTCATGGCATTACGGGAGGTAATACGCCATTTCACTTCTTATCTTAATCTTTATGGCTTCGTAAATCAAGGCTCATAATCGTTTGTGCAGCCTCGCTATTCGTTCTTGTGCGTTCCGTGGGTTGATATACGGCCCCCGACGCTGACCGGAATTGCCGGTCTGAAGGGATTCTTCGTTTGTTCAACTAGTTTCTTTCGTTGAAAGACTGATGACTTGCTCGTTGAGCATTCATGGTGATTTTTGCTCTGGTGATTAACGAATGACGAGATGATTAATCACTGTATACACACCGTTCGCTGTCAGACCTTAAGATAATTTCTTTGCCATTTGTCTCCGGGACTCCATTACCGAGACCTTCTGCTGCTCCAGGGACACGCTACACCCAGTAGCAGGGACATAGACGACTCTTAAGAGTTCTTTGACGAGATGGTTGTCATCCCGATGATACAGCCTCGCCAACGGTGACTTCTCAACTCTTGTATCATCCTTTAAGCAGAGTCCCGGAGCAACGTAGTTTCCATAGAGAAATGTTATAATTCTTCCTTCCCACATCATGCTCTCTATCCCCTTGAAACATTTGGCATCTCCATATTCATCCTCCTCTACCAGACTCTCCTGCTTGTATTAACACTCCTCTCTTTGGAAGTTCCAGTTCTTCTCTACAACTTCTTTACTTGAATGTTTTCTTCCTGCGAAAGCAATCCCTCGTTTGAGTTCTCAAGGCGCTGTTTTGACGATCATCTTCGTTTGCCTTGGTATCCACTGTTGGGTGTGTTTCTATCACTATCTTTTTTTTCCCCTTAAACACTTGTTCTGCCCTTTCTTTTGCATTAACGAAAGGGCGCCACTAACCAAACGTCTAGGGCCTTCGATGCAAATTTCTCGCATGTCTCCTTTCTTCTGTTCGATTTTTTTTTCTTTAATGTAGAAGTTGTATAGAAACAAATCTCCAGTCCACTTCTAGCCCTGACTCCCGTTCCTCTTACTCGTATTTTATCATAGGTACGCTGGTTATATTATCTCTTCCTTATTCTTGAGGATAAAATAAAGGTTAACATGACAATTACAGACCTACTCTAGTAAACAAAATAGGTGCACGGCTGAATTTAAATCGGAAACATAAGAATGGCAGATAGTATAAACGTGTTAGGATATTCAAAGGAAAAGCATAAAGGTATGAATATGAAGTTTGTCGATTATACATCATACATTACACGTTCATCATCGCTGATGTGTTCGTACGTCTAGCCCCCTTACCTGGGATGTAGCGATCAGGATGGAAGTATTCCGGAGTTCAAACCTCTCCTCAGGTGAGGTCCAATCCTTACGTGCGACGGCGAGGGAGACTTGGCCAGGGGTGTCTCGTCTTCGTCTGGAATAAGATCCAGCCGAGGCTGAGTGAGGGCGCTAAGGGGCAAGAGAAGAATGGCTGTTGTTTATCCAGTGCCCTCATGGTTACCATGGCTGACCTGTGATTCCCTGGGCTCCGGTACTTGACAGGGAGGGTTTGCTCCTCCTCTTCATTAAGAAACGCGCGCGCGCACGCACACACACACACACTGTACCTTTTGGTCTCTTCGTTCCTCGCCTCACCTCGAAACACTGTTTGGATTTTTTTTCTTCAAACTGAAGGTTTGTTTGTTTGTTCTTCAAACTGAAGGTTTGTTTGTTCTTATCTCCCCTGCACGAATAATGGTTCCCGTGGTTAACCGCTTCTCCTCCACCAGAAGAAGAGGTCCGTCGCGTTCTTTTTTGTACAATGTTAATAGACCTCCATTGGCTCTGCTGGGGTGGGAGCAACCTTTCGTTACACAGCTCTACTTTTACAGACTTCCTCCTCATCGATCCCCATGGAAGAGGATGGGGAAGTGCGTTCGCTCCCATCGGTTGAGGAAGGACCTCCAATATCTCTCTCGCTGTTCCAAGAGACTCTCGTGCTCCCGTATCTACAGGAAATCGAGGGAGTGGGGTGAAGGAGGCGTCCTTGAAGCCTACCCCCTCCCATCCACTCGTCTCGCAGGTGACAGACGTACCTCACCCAAGTGTCTACCTCCTCCCAGCAGTTCCTCATTACGAGGGACGCCATTAAAGGTAGCAGGACGAGATCTTCTGAAAATAGACAAGAGAAAGGCGTAGAAAGTCATCCCAAACCAAACATAGACTTGAACTTAAAGGGGCTACAATTTCTGGTGAATGAAAGCAGTGTTTAGTTTCTTTTTTTCTCGCTTTTTTTTTTTATCTGGCTGTCGAGGTTGAAATGTCAGACCAACTTTGATGAGCTGAGGGAATTCGATCAGTTAAATGTATGGAATTTGGCTGCATGGTACAAGAAATTTTTGTTGGAAAATAAAAAGCTGGATTCAAAGACAGAACAGTGAACAAAACCCCCTCAGCCGCACGCACGCTTCTGGTCCATCCATGTCCCGGCCTCTGGTCTTCCTTCATCCCTGCTCTTCTCGTCCACCATCGTCCCCCGCAGTCCACACAGAGCAGGTGCCACATGACTCGGGTGTCCTTTAAAACTGATGACGTATGCTCTACGTAAGTGCTCTGACGTACGTGTAAAATATCATTAGACACTTGTGTGATACGCATAAAGATGTTCATTACTGAAGGCTTTCCATGTTGCAGGCGCCACTGAAAGGTTAAAATAACTTTTTTTTTTTTTTCCCCAGAGTGTTTTTTGTATTGTTTATCAGAGGAACGTTAGCATAGTTTTGCCTCGGACAGGGAGACAGAACCGAAGTCATGACCTTTACAAACGAGTGATGCCGCGTCTCCCGGTGTGGGTGGGGTGTGTGTGAGAGAGGAGGACTCGCATCCGTGTACCTGCGATGAGATTTTAAGAGTGGAAGACAAGATCACATACGGTCGAACATGAGTAGTGGGACAGATCCCCCTTCATTGCCTTGGTGGGGGATGTACAAAAATTATCTTGCACCAAATAGGGTTACAATCATTACTCCCGTACGCCGTGGGAGTAGACGAAGGCGCGAAAACATTCCAAGGTCTTCATAAGTGCTGCACTCTAATTTGTATTCAGAATCTTGACCTAACTCTTTGCAGTTCACTGTGCATCCCCACAGTGAATATTGTATCCAGGTTTGGTCACCCTACTTGTAGAATAAAAACAATAAAGAAGGTATTAGGTACTTACGTAATTCGGAAACATCCTATGGGGGTCGATTTGACGACCATCTTGCCCCAGTGGTCTGTTGCTCTTCGAAATCCTGTTATATATTTGTACATTTCGTGTGAACCAGAGGACAAATTATTCTTGTTCGCCATGAGCTGAATTATTCCAGTTTCATCGAAAGCCCCTTTTGACAAGCTTGATACAAAGCTGATGCATTAAGCAAAGCCTGCAAAAAGTCCGAAACGATCTGTCTATTGCAATACACACAAACGTTTAGATCTTCTCTAAGAATACTTTTCTGGTATTAAATGAACATGGGTATAATTTGGCTGTGATTTCGGTATTTCTTCGGTCAAAGTAAGTTTTCTTTCCCAATGTTCGGAGGAAATGAGCGGTAGATCTCGAAGCGACGAAGTGAAATAGATAATGATGTATGACCAATAGAACCACAACATTTCGAGAGTCTGGAAAATGATCCCTTGGGGTAGAAGCCGAGGATATTTAATCCCAGAAACCAGAGAACATGCATTAAGAGTTCATAATCTCTGTAGAATAGATATGTTTAGTAGATATGTTTCTGCAGGTGTTTCATATAACATATTTAACATACATGAGGTAACACGCACATTGTCGATAGATACAGGGGTCACCATATGTATAGACAGGAACAGATGTTATGTATAAGAAGCTACAGGTGTAATTGACCGTTGTCGCATACACATGTCTAGGCACTCAAATGCAACAGGTGTCCGAGATGCCAGTTTCACACAGTTGTTCTACTCCAATGTAGTTGTTACATAAAAGTGGAAGGGAAATAAGATTTTGCATAGTGTTATAAGCCGTTATGATTTCCATACTGAAAGTAACGCTTAACGTAGTTTTACAGTAAAGAAGGGGTAACCATTTGCCAGGTCACGCATATATTGACGAACAAATACAGTAACTTCAAAATACAATGAGTACCATTTATAGCAAGACTCTCATGCTTCGTGCATCACATACATCTCATAAATCGATATATAAAGCGTATGTCATATAACTGCCACATGGAAGCCGTATATAATGCGCACCCCATACGCGCTCGTATAACTGGTGCTACATACTATGTCTCGTCTGAAGTGAATGGCTCGTCAGAATGGACGCAACTAAAGACGAGCGCCCAGCACGAACATTGCCACCATAACGGCGGAGTCTTGAGCCACACGATACATCCAGTGTTCCATAGACCATACAAGGTCGCAGGCCTAGAGTGCTTCCTCACCCGGAAACTGGAAGACGTGTAATGGATTGACCTTTTCCTTGAATCCGTGACGACTCCCAGTTCGGTGTATCTCCTTCGCAAGTAGATCCTCCATTTGCGTTATGATTATCTGGACTGGAATCTTCATTCCACTGGCTAACGTCTGTGAGTGAATGTTCGTGATGTATAAGAATATGAAGAGGCTCAGACATTTCTCGAGGAGTTTTGGTCTTTTCGCTCGGGTGTCAGTCTCTGAGCTGTGACCAAAGGTGTATGTATGTATTTGCGATTACGTGGGGGGGTTTGGCATCTCTTGAACATGAGTGCGTTTCTCTCGTACGTACCATCCCTCTGTTGCGTCTCCTAGTTAATCGTTTTCTGTGCCTTCCTCTCTTCATTTCCTTTTCTTTCACACTCTGTGGGCCTGTATTTCTCCCCCCCCCCTCACTCCCTGCCGGATCTGAAGGCACAAGATTCACGTAACCGCTTCCCCTGACCTCGTTCCAGAGTAGTTTAGTGTTCCAGATGTCAAATCTGGATCTTGTGCCCAGTTTATGGTGACCGTGTAGGAGTCTGCCTTGCCAAGGAGTGGCTCAAGACCCAGAATATTAATCCGCTTGGTCCCACACTGACCCGACATTGGTTCCCCGTCGTAAGACTTCGATGTGGCTCGCTACTGTCTAGCATACTAGCGACTTTAGTGAATTTTAACTCTTTATAAATGAATATTGACATGAGGAAAAGATATTTATATTGATAAGTGATCTCTACTAGGTCATTCGTCCCAAATTACTGGTGCATACAGGTAGAGAGTCGCCACAACGTGACAAATTACAGGCTTTAAGAGGACTGGTTCTGCTTGTATTATGGGGTTAAACACAGTCTTGCCACAGACAATAAAGTAGCAATATCCTGAATATCGATGACGTTCGCGATGGTTATGATCGCGCTGTTCTTAAAGCTGTCTGTAGTAGTGCTCGATGCCGCTATGGCGTCGACCTACTATGCTGAATTCATGGATCTCGTGTATGAGGAGGTAAAGGTGGCGAGGATGATGCAGAAGCTAATTCAAAAACGATCGGATGAGGTCCATGAGGTGGGTGGAGGGAGTTGGGAGAATCGATGGGTTTAGATCCTCTTTAATAGGCGGTGTAAAAGGAGAACAGGGAGTGGTCTTGTGTGCCCCTTTTCTGTACCTTTCTATTATCCCCTGTTGTGTAGTGGAAGAACACCAGGTGGGAGAATGCATAGAGAATTTTAGTAAGCGATGAAAGGTGTCTATATGTTCTCTAGTTCAGACGGAAGGGGTCAAAGGTTCCTTAAATTCCGTGGGAAAAATTAGACTATATCCGAAGCTCTTGATAATGGCACAGACTTGTTCCTTCCACTGTCGTCCAGAGTGACACCGGAAGGCTACTGGTGTACTGAACAGCTTGGAGGTATTGCGTGAGGACCCAGTCAGACGGCAGGGGTTGGAGTGGGTTGGAGGCGAGGCTCATATGCATGACTATGATCTTCGTTTGGTTGATGGCGACGTGGTTGGCGGTGGTCCAGGTCTGGAGGCTGTTAACGGCGTTTCGGAGGGTTATGTAGTCGGAAGGTCTGCTGTCAACGCTGACGCTAACGGCAGAGTCGTCGACATACACAGCTGGAAGATACACCCGTTAGAGCACCATCACCAAGTGTAAGAGGGGAGTGGGTGAGTGTAAGGAGAGAGAGGAGAGTTTGTACGGGGGAGTAGGTGTTTGTGTTGTGTATGGTAAATTATTTCTTAGTTGTTTGCACACAGGTTAAGGGGGAAGCTTTGTCCTCGTGTGGCCCCAAGTTACCTCGGTTTCTATCGTGTAATCATTTGACTTTTTCAATATCTCAACTGCAGTTAGTTCATCTTTGTTTCTCTTCATGTCCTTTTCATTCTGTTCCTCAATTCGTGCTGCCTTTCATCTCTCCTGCCACATCCTCGCAAGATTATTTTTTTTCCCCCTCTGAGTTCTTTTCGTATTTCAGATAACCGGCTTGTGTTAACATCACTCTGCTCCCTCGAGAGACTGATGGTGGTTATCATGTCTGCCCTCGTCGTCCACCTTTCCTCCAGTGTCGGCAGATCGAAGACTTTCCTCCTCTCTTCATACCTCCTCCATGTCGCCTCGTCTTGGCGCCAACCTCTATGTCGCTACCACTTCATCTTTTCCACTGTGGCTTCACGTGTTTTCTCGAGTTAGGGAACCAAGTTACTTTATGCACACTCTAAGTTGGGTCGAACATGCGTTGTGTGTATCTCCTTGAAAATCTTCGTGCTTGTGTACTTCTAACGCAGTTGTAATCTAGATCCAAATATACTTTTTACCTCTGATTATCCTTCACATCTGATTCTTCCTGTGTTCTAAGTTTGGCATCATGTTAGTTCTGTTTCTTTGCAAACACTGAATCCAGTAACTTCCATCACCGATATTGTAATCCTAATGGTTTAATTTCATTAGCCATTTCTCTGTCCACCGCTACATCCTCTCCAGGTGTTTTTGCAGCATACTGCATAACTTTCCACACTTCATTAATTACTTGGACAAATGTATTCTGGTGTATTAATTCCTTTGACTAGTAATAATCCTGGATCACATTGGTTGCGATTCCAGGACTAACTCCAGAAGGACTACCCTATTTCTCATCCTCATCCAGATCAAAAGTTTTATCTTTTTCGGTTAGGTAGTCGGTAGCTTTCGGTCTGTTCAGTGAGGTCTCCACGGAACAATAGGTAGGAAATGAAATGCCTTTATCAGTCGTCCGCTACACTGTAGCAGGTGTTGCTAGAAATCTCTCCAGAACTGAAATGTCTGGATGTTTTCTTTTTCCGGCTTCGCTGACCTTACTCTTATGGTTTATTCAATGATACAGAAGGACGTCAGACATTTCAAACAGTAACACTTTTCATATTTATTGACCTCTGTAGAGACACTCCAGGTTTTCCATTATATCCCCCCTCCTATTCCAGCAAATGGAAAATGTCTGTCTAGAAACTCGTGGAGGAATGATTTTTTGTTGCACCCAAGACTGTAGCTTCTTCCAGCATGTTCACAGAGCTCATTGACAGCTGAACAGAACACCAGCAGTTTCATATACCTCCTATTAGCAACAGAAGCCACATGTGAAGACAAGGGGTTGTCAGTCTCGTATGTTCTATAGGGTTTCATCTTGGCTACGTCATTCTGTGATGGCCAACTGCAAGGAAGCCCATGGCTGCATGATCCTCGGTCATCTATCAAGAGGTGCCGTGCTGAAATGAGCATTTACAGCTGCCTCGTATGACAGGATGTTGAACATTACTGTAACCTCGTGTGACAGTATGGTGAACATCATGGGCACTTGGTGCGATGGGGAGTTGTGCGACCTGGTGCGATGGAGAGTTGAATATCCTTGCGACCTGGTGAGACGGGAAGTTGAATATCATAGTGACCTGGTGCAATGATTGAGCATGACTGTGACCTGGTGCGACAGAGAAGCCAACATCACTGTGAACTAATGTAACTGGGGACGTAACCACCACTGCTTCGTATTCGTCCACAAGCTTGAAATCTTTTCAGTCTTTCTAGAATCGCCTTAAAGGAGACGACACATCTCGGCTCACCTGTGCTCCTCCTGCTCCCTAGCTGTCCTCCCACCCTCGTCACTCCCTCGTCGATAGACACTAACCTCCAAGCAAATGCCTACTCGTATGGTATCCCTAAGCTGCTTTTGCCACCTCGGGAACAAACGCCTGCTTTGCATATCCGGGGAATGAATCTTCTCGCCTGCTCCGGGATTCCTTGCGTCGATACCACACGTCCTCTCCAGCCGAGAGTTTAACATTAACCCAAAAGACGGTCCTGCAGACGATGCATTTAGCACTTCGCCATCGTCCTAGATCCATGGACAGCCTGGCAATGACAGAGATTAGTAATCATAACACTGTTTTTCACATGTAATGACCTGGACCAACAGGTACCTCCATTTTCTTGACTGGCAAATCCAGACTTGGTCAAGAAAACAGACAAAGGTTACTTTTCCGTGGTATTTGGTAAAGCTCTTCATATAGCGGGAGACTCCGCAGCTCGGCCTCGTCTAGAACAGCATTTCCATAACCTGTCTCCACGTATACGCGTTTCCCTCGCAAGACTTTGTGTATCATATTACCAAAAGTGTTACCGCATTTCCGACGGACTGGCCTCGTACATCCCATGCAGAGAAATGGATGGCAATCTTCTTGCATGGCAATGCGAATAAACTTTGCAACTCGTTTGAGAATTATACTTGAGGAGAGGCATTAAGTAGTATCACAATAGACGTCCTCCACTATCTCATGTTGCGACCCATTCGTATGTCTTCCTATCCATGGATAACAAAAGCTTGAGCTGGCTTCCCACAGCATACCACCCTCGTCCAACAGGTCCCACACCTTCATCTCTTACAAAGATAATGTAATCGTGACATATTTCTTTTCTAATGCTTTTTGTAGTAGCTACAACCGATCACGCACGTTCCGCCAAAGTTACTTTAAATTTTTGTCCATTTGCTCCACCATTAACCCTTTCCCCAGCGAATCAAAGTAATTACTGTTTGGAAAAGATACTTTAAAAAAAAATAAAAACCCACCAGCGAGATTACGTGACGTTGAGTTGCAAAATGTGACATTTATGTCCCCAGTCAGTTTAATACCAACGCAGTCGACCAGAGGCTTGGCTGGGCACCTAACCATTAACGCAGGCGGTAATTACCTTCAGAGGTTAACCTTAGTAATAATGATACCTTAACACTGGCATGATGTTCCTAGCATGTTCCTAGGAAGGCCACGTTCCCCATAATGTCTGCTCTAGCTGAGGATTAAAGGTTTCGATGTGGCCTACGATAAAGGGGAAATGGTTCTCTGAATGTTCCCTCAATCGACAGACTCGGAAAAAATATTCTTTTAAAGATTAGAAAATGTTTGAAACTGGTTCTTTGATAAACGATCATACATACATACAATGAAATGTATACATATGCATATAACAATGTATTCAGATTCGATCTTGTATTCGACCAAGGTCACCGATGAACTTTGGTCTTGTGTCCTGCACGATCCTGAAGGACTGTGACATCGAAAATATTCGCGTCGCTGCATTTCCAACTCTGTATCCAATATGTAAATCACGCTCTTGAATCATATGACATCGCCGAAACGCTGGTCTATTGCTCCATTAAGGGATACATTTATCTTTGAAACGGATACACAGACGGATTGCGCGCCTGACCTGATTTTGCCCATTCGACTGGGAGGGTCAAGCGTTAACTGTCGTGAAACACAAGAGTCGAAACGAGATTTTTTTTTTATTTTCAGATCTACGTCGGTCATTTCATCGTCGGAGCGTTTATGTTCATGGCATAATGATGAAGAGGAAAAAAAAAATGATGCTTATGTTGAAATTGTGATATTGTGAATTGCCTAGGACTTTCATTTTTGCATATTAGGCTCTTGTCCTGTGTGAGGTGGATTCTACAGTTATTCTAAAAAAAAAAAAAAAAGCTTTCAGCTTGAAATTCATATCTCGGAAAGCTTGGATGGCTGTAACAGAGAAGCTTATGTCACATTATATGGAAATTTCTTCATAAAGGAAGAGCCCTGCCATTCCAGGTTCCATGTCTACACTCTAGTTCCTTCCTGTACAGCAGTGGTGGTAGAGAAAACCTAATATGGTTGTGCTGTTTTTGTTTTTTTCATTTTAACGCTGTCGCAGCAGCAATGATCTGCGTCTGCTGTGAAACACATCTGTTGCCCAGGGGTGGGGAGGGCAACAGCTGTGTGTGTTTGGGGGGGGGGGGGTGGTAACAGCTGTCTACCCTGAGCAGCGGCCTTCAGCTGTTAAAGTAGACTTGGTTGAGCCACGTTCCTCCACTTGTTCTGCTGCGGGGGGGAACAGACGCCACACTTCTCACCATGACTGTTACACACACACACACACGTTCGAGGTTCTAATATCGGCGTTCATATCGGCGCATCGATTCCGGCACCTATGAATTCCTCAATGCTCATCATTCCCGCCTGGGTTCCTCATTTTCCTTGCCGTCATTTTCATTATTCTTATTCTCTCTCCTCTCTCTCTCTCTCTCGGGAATTTTAAATTTTTTCCTGATATTCCTTCGTGATATCTAAGCTTGCTTTCTAGTATTTCCTACGTGGTGCCTCGTTCGTAATATCCTTCCACCTACTTGCCCTTCCCTTCACTTCTGCTCGTTCGCTTTTCTTTCACTTGCCTTCCCCCCCCTACTGCCATATACTTCATTTTCCCTCAGTTATTCGTATCGGCTTATTCTAACTACACATGAGCATTGTTTTCTGTAATCTTTCGAATATCTCGATATATTTTTCTTGCATCAACTATGTTACTTTTCTCTTATGACACTATTTCGTCGTAGGCTGGGTAAGAATCTCTCTCTCTCTCTCTGCCCTAGGAATCCACTCTTCCCGACACATTCATACTCTCCACTCAGCCAGATGAGTCCTGTAGTCACCCAGGAAGGGAAAACATCATCAAGCAGGCACATAAGCAGTGGAGAAATTCGTCTCGTTCCGTTCCTTGTCCATCCTAACACTCGCTCGGCCTAGAATATAGTTTACTGCAGCTAATTCATCCCCTGTTGTCTTGCTCTCTTCTCCACTTCAATATATATATATATATATATATATATATATGTGTGTGTGTGTGTGGTGGCATAATGACTTAATTTTCCTTTCAGATAATAAACCTCCTCCGAGTGTGATTATCTGAGGCAAAAGAAGCTAACGATTATCTTTTATACCCCTCGTGATGTTGTCTTGTGATAACGCCAAGAAGATATTTTCGCGAGGGCTTAGCAAGAGACGGCCCGTCGTTAAGTCAGACACTG
This sequence comes from Panulirus versicolor, assembly GCA_032361705.1. Taxonomy (NCBI): domain Eukaryota; kingdom Metazoa; phylum Arthropoda; class Malacostraca; order Decapoda; family Palinuridae; genus Panulirus; species Panulirus versicolor. The sequence goes on from JAUUDZ010444715.1 coordinate 17,814, forward strand.
AGGCAAAGTTAGACTCTGAATTTGTTTGATGTCTCCTCTTTCACCAGCCGTTCTGTAGTGCTATTTATGCATTCTCTTTCATTAAGGCGGCTTTTTTTGTAAATTTGCCTGCAAATTGATGGCGTGTTTTTTTTTTTCCCTCGCTTTAAAACACCGACACGGGTTGAATATGTTACTTACATGTGGGTATGTGAGGTTTCTGCTTTTCCATTAAGGAACTCTGTTGTTAGCAAACCCTCCTGGGAATGGTAATTTTTACGTAATTTCGGTATAATTTCGATAATGCTGCATCGTAACACTGTCAATGAGTGTAACACTACCTGAGGAGCCTTTCAGTGTAAGACGAGGATCCGAACCCCCTCAATGTGAGGGGTATCAAACTCCCTTTCAGTATACTCACAATATATCAAGGTCACATACCTGACGAATGGCATTAAGTTGTCTGGTGTGAATTGCTGCTATACCATCGTGTTATATTGTTGTATGACGCATGTGTGCCACTCTCCCTCACGCACGTGGCTTGAGCCCCTATGACAGGATGATTACTATCATTCATCATTGCTACAGGAGAATGCTAACTACAGCTGGTGGCGTCGTCCAACTTTCGCCAGCAGCAGCAGCAGCACCACCACCCGATGGCACAGTCGCTACCATCCTCACCAACTCATCCCAGAACTCCATTGACGAACATCATTACACCTACCACTACCATTCGTTATGCCTGTCACCATCAGCAAGAGGAGACTCCCATCATCTCTCCACCCAAAGAGCAAGACCTTCGTCAGTAAATCTTTCTCGCTGAACTGCACACCTTTGCATGGGAGTTGGGTGAGAGCGCGCGCGCGTACCTACACAATCTTCAGGAAGGTAGACCCAATCACGCTCAGAGGGTGTTGCCACACGCAGGGTTTTGTTTTTCCTTCAGCTCCTCCTCGACTCTGAAGTGATTGGACCCTGGTTCCTCTCTCTCCATACTCTTCCATTAACCTTTTTTTTTTTCTTCCTGGTTTTTGCTTTGTCACTTTCGTGAATACTGCCGTGGTTTACCCCATTCTTGAGCACTACTGTAGCCTGACCAATTCTTGGGCATTTTTACTCCACTCCATGCATGACTATCTTTACCCTACCCATCCATAAGCACCTTCTCTCCCCTATTCATGAGTACTACTATACAGTGTTCCGTACACAAACGCTTTACCTTGCCCCATTCAGTCACTCCTCTAATCTGTCCCATTCTTAAGCATACCCATTCACAAGCACTCCTCTATCCTACCTCAATCATAAACACTTCTTTAATGCTCACCATTGACAAGCAATCCTCTAATCTACTCACGTCAAAGGGATTCGTGCATTCCATTCCCATTTACTACTCTGCCCCATTCAGTAGCATTCGTCTTGTCTGCCCCATTCATAAAAGATTCCTTATCCTATCCCAAAGATAAACACTTGTCTAACCTACCCCATTAAGCAAGCACTTCACTACCCACTCTAACTCTGAGACATTTTTCAACTCGCACACGTTCAGGCACACGCCTCTCCTTAATCCCGCTCATGAAAGCACTTCGAGCAGAACCTCGCGTGGTACAAAAAAAAAAAAAGATTCCAGCAAGAGTCGCTCATAAACAAATAAACCTTTTCAGACCCACTACATTCGGTGATCTTTAGCAGCAACATCAGAACCCAGAGTCTCTCTCTGTCTCTCCCCAGCCGCCTCTACCCCTGCACCGCTCACCAACTCTCGCAGATCCAACTTGTTGCAACACCCACATCACCCTCTCCCCCCAACACCATCACATCAACCACCCTACCGTCAACCCATCTCCTCGATGCCACCATTCCACACCATCAAGATGCATCACTTAACAGTAATACTAACACTGGCCCTTTTATGAACCTCTCGGTCAAGCAGCCAACCACCATCCCCCTCCAACACACACTCCATCAACCAACCCAAGGCACACTTCATCTTAAGCGTGAAACATCATCTTTTCCGGTTTCTTGCACCTCCAGTCACATATCGGATGTCGATTTTTTTTCCGTTTATTCTCCAAGAACCGATTTTCCCCATTTGCTCGGCCCACGAACAGATTTCTCACTTTACATATCTCGCGAGCCGATTTTCTAGTTCGTATCATGAGCCGATTTTCCGATTAACTCTCGCTTCACGCACCTGTTCGCACACCCTATGAACCGATCTTCTGAAAGTCTCCTCACGAACCGATTTACTGCGTCTTTTACTGTTGTATATGTCAGCCATGCAAGAGGACACGCACACAATATATATTTGTCCTACTAATCCTTTTAAATTCATCTCTTGTAAAAAAGGATTTTGAATTTCAGACATCACGTTTGTTATTCTGACAAAAAATAACGAAAGAATGTTAATGAATTAAGGTATATATATATTTTTGTTTTCCTGTTTTGCATAAAGACTTATTTTTTTTTCTTTATATTCATGTCATCAGTTAAGACAAAACGCAACGTTCTGCAAATCTCCATTTAAAACATTTTTTTTCTCTCCAGCTGAAGCTCTCTCAGGCCAGCCAACAGCTTAGGTTGTCCCTAAGGAAAGAGGGTCTCTTAACTTAGCCTCGGTGTCCTAATTAACTCTAAATTCAAAACTCGGCCTCGACTCTGTACCGTATCAGTTCTACTACTTGAAGGTGTGGACAGTGGACGACTTGTGTTAGAATTAAACGACAGCCGAGGGAAGTAGTCTGCTGGCTGTATGTGTGTGTTCATATATGATATATACGTAATGATGACTTGGGAATTGTACGTCTATAGTGCTGAAGGAGGGTGTTCACCTCGACACGCTCTTGTCTCATTGTGGCATTGATTATTGTGTGTAGGAGAGCTGAAGCCTCCTTCAGGGGGTTCAAATACCGTTGTCTCTAGGGAAGGTTGTGACGGCCAGTATGACCCAGGTCTCTCCTACCCCTCCTTCTGGAGGTCTTCCTTCCTTAGTTCATTTTTTTTTTTTTATGCTTTCCTTCGACCCTCTACTTCATGTGGGATGTAATGGTTCGAGTACAGCCAGGTGCACGGGTGATGTGGTGACTAGGTGAATTGGTTTACCCCCGTAACATTAGACTAGGTGGCGTGGCGAGGTGACAAGGTGACGCCTAGTTAGCAGGTACTTTCTCACGTATGTCTGGGATTTGATGGGTTCATGAGAACAGACATCTCAGATGTCGAGGATTTAGGGCAGAAGTTATATAAAAATTTCTCGCGCGCCTTTTTGAAAGCATAACCCTACCCTGGCTTCCTTATTGTTCTTGCAATGCCTTCAGATATTTCTCTCCTAAAATCTCGTTTTTCTTTGATATGTCGCCATGGCCGCCGAGATAGCATCCGCGAGACCCATTGGTCCTCCTGCGTCAGAATTTTTGGTGGCTGGCGAAAGATATGATTCCTCCTGTTCCCAGACGGAGCGATTCTGTCTCGCCTTTGTGACATAAGACAGCAGGAGCCTCCTTGTCGTCGTCTTCCCTTCCACCTCCTGTCTATTCAACTAACCTCGTGAAATTGCTTGGCGTTCCCACCTGCCAGCGGTTCTCTTGCTTGGCGTTCCCACCCGCCAGCGATTCTCTTCGAGGTAATTCTGTCTTCTCAATCTTCCATTCACAATTTGGTATACTGTACCACCTCGGTCTCTTGCCTCGCCTTATGCCATCAATCTGTCTCACGAGTCTCTCTCTCTAGTGACCGTCTTTATACTTTCTAAAGACTTTTCCTCCCTCCATCCTTCCCTTCCTTATATGTTAAGAAAGCAGCTTATCCTTCATGGCAGCTGCTGCGACATCGGGAGGGAAGGAGTCTTGAGAGTAATTTTCAGATGTTGGAATGTGACGACCTCTCTTCCCTTGTGTTGAGGTGGTGGATGTGCCAGACTTGGTGGTGCTAGGAATAGTGGTGGTGATCTTTGTGGTGAAGGCTGTGGCAGTGGTGATCTTTGTGGTGGAGGCTGTGGCAGTGGCGGTGATAGTGGTGAACTTTCGGGTGGAGAAACAGGAGGTAATGAAACAGGTGGTGGCGAACATTTAGGGCGAGAGAAACTGGTGGTGTCAAAATCTTGTGGTAGAGGAAGTGGTTGTAATGGTGGTGACTAAGCTCTGTGGCGGAGATACTGATGGTGATATTACCAGTGGTTGAAACCACAAAGAAAAACAAGGAGTACCAACGAATATAACTAACTAAAGAAAACTTCATCATTGCCATTAACAGCAAACCAGCTTTAATGTAAACAATAACTTCTTCATGATGTAGACAATATGCTGCTGCAAACAATAAGAGATGAATCCCTGGCTCTTTGCACCCGATTTCTGCCGTGAATGAGGCTAAATTCATTTTGCTCCGAGAGGCTTAGAAAGCTATTTGCCAAGTAGAAATTTTATGCCTGCAGTTGTGTATTGCATACCAAATCAAAGACAGGGCAGATATTAATTATACATGGTTGATATATATATTGATCGCCTATATACGGTCTTGGAACATCCTCTTTCCCTGTAGTCTCTTCAGTTTTCCTATACCATATATTCTCTGCATTTCCTGTCACTCCAACTCTTCTTCACTATGTCTGTCTACCTTCTCCTATCCTCCAACTAGCAGTCACCAGCACACGATGGTGTTCAATCCTCTCTCGGTTTTCTAGTTTAGATTCCAGTTCCCTGGTGTTCGTTATTGCTTATTTAATATCTTCTCATTTTCCACCTCATTACTCTCATGGATTTCACTTCGGGTGATTTCAATCTCCTTTCATCTGTTCCTGTCATCCACGAAGCTTCCAACCACATATCAAAGTCAGGGTTCGAACCCTGTGAAAGATAAGTTTTCTAACTTTGATAAATATATGATACTTATTCGTCTTTTCATAGGTGTCTGCCGCCTCCCGTGCTAGCGAGATAGCGTTAGGAACAGACTAAGAAAATGGTATCATCCCTTCATATCTACTCTAATTCTCACGTGTAATTTACCAATACCAGAGCCCCATATCCACAGCCAGGCCACACAGTCCCTCCCGAGGTTTCTACAGACAGTTTCATATACACTGGTTCTGCCTCCTGATATAGCACGTGGAGTCCTGCGTACGGTGGTGCTCCAATTCACTCCATCCCTTCCACGCTTCGCACCTTCCTCCCTGCTCAGCTCTCGAACATCCAAAGCTTCTCTCTCCACCCTTCCACTTTTTCCATGTTTTTTACCCCCGTTTTCCTTGATCCCTCCATTTCCGACATGTGTTCCCTTTGTCATTTCTCCTCGCTCATCCTCTCCATATGTCCATACCATTTCAGTTCGCCCTCGGCAGTTTTCTCATACAGACTCCTCTTACTACGTCTTGCATCTTATCCGATTACTATTTATTTGATCTGCCCTCCTTACACCACATACTGTTCTCATAATTTCTATTTCCTACTCATTTGCCCTTATCCACACTTCTTGATCTAGAGCCCGTGTCTCGCGTTCATACAGCACCGTCGGGAATGCTGTACTATCAAATATGACCATCTTTGCCCTTAACGTGTTATAAACCTCTTTCCACACGCTTCTTAGTATGCCCAGAATCTTCACCCACCCTATGGCTTGCTTCAGCAGACTGTTTTATTCGCTGCCATATCCACTCCTGTGTATCTTAAAAACTTCCCACGTCCTCAAAGTTTTTTCCATTCAGATTCACACTCCAGCCAATTCTCTCTCTCTCTTTCTTAGACATCTGAGGTTTGTTACGCTCTGTGTATGTATGTGTGTGTGCTCGCACGCTGAGCGGACGCACCCTTGGGCTGCCAAGTCGGAGTTGGCATCCGTCGAAGCGAGGTCAGCTGGGCTGTTAACAAGGTCGTTGTACACTTACGAGAGCCTGTATTGCGTATGTCTCTTCTCGCACATGCGTACTGGGAGGCCTGTATACGCCACACCCACCAACTCGAGTGAATATACAGATGGAAGTATACATAATCACATATATGAAATTATATAAAAATCATATACTCGTTGTATTGAATTGCATTATATTTTATACAATATCATGCAATATTGCTGTATCATATTGCATGGCATTATATTGTACACAAGATAGATGGACGCGGAGATCGGTGTAAAGATGATGGCATCGCGCCATCCATCATATCTCCTCCTCCCTCTAAGTTTTTTGCTACCCTTCCTCCTCCTATCTTTGCCTTCTCACACCGTTCCATCATCACTGGTCAGTTTTCTATGATGCCTCACTTCCTCGTTTCGCAAAATGATTTCATTCATCCTTCTTTCTCCTCGGCTTTCATTCTTTTTTTTTTTTACTCTGGTATCCATCATCCTACTTTCGTTTTTCCATCACCCTTCGTTCACCTCTCCTTTCCTCCTCCTTCGCATCTTTCTCTCTCTCCTTCTCTCTTACATGTATTTTCTTTTATATTTTCCTTTATCTCCAGTCTCTTTCCATAACATCTTTGTTTTCCTTCCACTGCTTTCAACCCTCCCTGTTCCTTCTTCGATCTCTCGCTTCTTTCACTATCCCTTAATCTTCTCCTTTGCTTCTTTCTTAGTTTCCCTTTCCTTCATCCATCCTTCAACTTAGTTTTCACACGATTTTACTTTCCCACGTTTTCATTCACCTTTCCGTCCACAGAAAAGAATAAGTCACAATCCATTAATGTTATTACTCTGGGAGCTAATCATGGAACTGAAGTTACAAATCACACCAGAGTCTAATTAATTTGCTCCAAACTCCCACGAGTACCCAATGTCATTAAGAGAATAATTCCCCTATTAACTGTCCCCAGAAATGGCCATTAGGTAAGGGAACAGGCTTAAAAAAAAGATTAGGTCCAGGCTACTGTTCTTAGTATAATGGAGACTGACTGACCCCCACACACACCCACCCACCCATATTTCATCACAGCATTCTTAAGGAAACTTTTTTTTTTTTTTCTAAGATACATTTTTGTCAATAAGGAGAAAATGCAAGCTCGCACTGCTGACGTAGGAGTGTTGAAGTGCTTGCCGGAACCATCTTACACCCTCCGTGTCAGTAGGTTGTAGACAGCGGCCGCCCAGGGAAGTACCGCCCTCCTGACTGAGGCGTGTGTTCAAGTGATGCCCAGAACTATCCTGCACCCACCGTGTTAAGATTGCCTGGACTTGCTTTGTCCAATCGGATTACTAAGCTGCCAGATCAGACTTTATCTCTGTAACTTGTTTATACACCACATGGCTACCAATATTTTCCATTTTGTCGCAGTCTTCCTCTCTTTTTCCAGATTTCTCAATACGAATGTGGATAAAGGAACTGTAGGCCACATTATTTGGCGCCCTGGAGTGGAAAGGTATATCCCAGCCTCATTCAGACTCTAGTGCCAACGAGAGGTTGGGATCAGACAGCACCTGTTTTTTTTTTTTATATTATTTCCTGAGCGTTTGCAGTGTCTCTGGTTCGAACACCACAGAGGTATATCTCTCTCTACATGGGAACTGTTACGTAACGGAATCCAGATATCTTTTTTCACATCTAACTACCCAATTCACCCGTTCCTTTTATAGAAGACTAATTTCCGTTCATTTCATCAGCACACCTGTTGCATCTTTCGTGGTCTTGGTCTCCAATATTAGATGCAATATGGCTGAAGATTTCTTTCCATGACCGCCATTGCATCTGTTTCACTTGCTCATCTCCTGAATCTGCGTTGTCCTTACAACATTGTTCAACCATGTAATTCCTTCCACGAAGCCGTTCATCTCCCCACCCTGAGACAGAGTTCCTCGGAGTACCTTTTAGGATATGACCATACATCAAAGCCTTCTGCTTACATGCACTGTCTTTGTAGATTCTCGTCCCAGAACATCAAATCTTCTATTGCCTCTGCTTTCTGTGTACTGTTCACTATCGGATGACCTCGCCATGGACCATCAGGTCTCCTGTCATCTTCTCCCCATGTACTGTCCTGCAGCAGATGACCTCGTCATAGACCACCAGGTCTCCTATTATAGGTCCTTCCCGTGTACTAGGAATCGTTGCATCCAACCCATAACAAATGCTAGGAAGAAACATTGGTAGATTCCCTCAACCCCTTGTTCACGTCTTGCTAATCCTATAGCCGATCTTAAACCTCTTGTGGCTAGTCTTAACTAGCGTATCTCTTTAGAAATGTCCATCACTTGAACAGATTGGATGACTCCCCTTGTGTTCTATAGCAGTGCGACTCTCGACTCTAGTCCGCGTTTGTCCATCAGTTTCCCTGGAAAGACTCATTAGTACAGCCCCATCCAGGGAAGGGTGACCGTTCTAACCTTTTCCAACCATGTTTCCGTGACTTGTTCAGCCTCCTGACATCCCCAGTGTCTTTGAATCTCGTCTTCCGGTATCTTGAGTGTCTTGAATCTCGCATATGAGGGAGAAGAGGGATGGGGACGGATGAAGTATGGATGAGGAACTGATGAGGGGGCGGATGAGAGGGATAGGTTAGAAGATGGATGAGGGAGAGTTGTAAGGAGGGAGCAACCATTTACCACTGGTGGTGACTACAGATGCTGAGGGGAACAGGGAGTGGAAGGATCAAAGGACGGAGTATTGTGAATGATTATACTGGTAATGAAAGCCATTCTCATACTTAGCATGTGAAGCTACTCGCGATGTCTGTGAATCGTAAAATCTCTCGGATTGCTTTTGCTAGACTAGGTCTAATGGAAAGTGGTTCATATTGACTGTATATTAAAACAAGTGTAATCCTTCAATAACAATATTCCATCCTTTTACTCTGGTTGGTTGGTTTGGGATCTTGGCCTGTCAGGGTTATTAAGGCAATCGACATAAAGTTATAGACACGGTGAACACTTTTCAACACCTTCGTCAGGTGTCCAAGTCCATTCTCAGGCCATACACGCTCTTCTCGCATACACGGCCATTGTCTTTCTGTTGTGGTGAATGAGCCTCATTGTGTTTTGTCACCACAGCGCCTCAATATGGGTATGCATTACAGGTAGCAGAAGACCGATTGGCCTGTAAATGGAGCTACTTCGTTACGAGCCAATGACCCTCGTCGTTCCAAAGTGAAGGGAGTCTTTTGCTTGCCCTGTCATCATTCACATTCATCACCAGCGTCAGACTACGTAAGTCATCTTTACGGGAAATGTGGTGGGCAGGATTCATGCATTAATCTGTCTTATTCTGACGTCCAGACATATTACCTCAGCAAAGCCTTCGTAAAGTGTTACGCCGACTGAGACCTTTTCACTTTTTGTCGACATCTAACGCCCGCGAGCCACACTTCCCAGAGTCTCGTCAATTTCACCATGTTTCTGGAGACGTAAAAGATCTAAAAAGAAATCTAATATGACTTTGAAGTCCAGAACTGATGGTCCCTCGACGTATATTTAACCCTCTAGATGAGGAAAAAGGTGGACTTCAGACACTGTGGAGAGTCTGAAATCAGTGGCGCGCTAAATGTACGATGCGAACGCCTTCTAAAGACATTGAATATTGGGATACATTGGCATAGGCCGAAAACCCTGTCAACAGGAAGGTAGATACCCAGGTTATGATATGTGGTGAAATATAACCAGGCCTCTGTAGGCATAACCAAGGTCATATACAAGCCAGCGACAGTGTTCCTCGTAAACTGCTTTATCTAACCTTCCTTCACTTCTATGGGGTTTCTGCAGCGCCCAGGAAACAAGCCACTTCACCAGGTGAAGAACCGTGGTGATTCGGTTAGGGTGTAGGGGGTTGAAAGATGTTCCTTAGTGGTATGTTAAGCGCTTGTAACTGGTCTATATTTTTGCCAGCGTTGTTTACTGGGGAAAAATGGGTGGCATCTGGAAGTGTAGACTGCTGAAGGTTGAGGCGATGGTTGAACATTTTCTTTCCATCTGTGAAGTTAGTGGGTGGGTTGGAGTGTTTGGATGGGAGACGTCAAGTGCTGTTGCAGTGAATTGTGTGCCGAGCATGTTCAACTGAAATTGTATTGGAAGTTTATATATATATATATATATAGACAATACAAAAATATACCCGCATGGGGATACGTTTGTCACAAACGTTCCACTGTGGTAATGATGAAACCTGTGTTCAGTTGACCTGAGCTGGTGCCTTTGAACATAGCCACCCTGAGCTCCACTGACCAAGGCGTCCAGGTATCTTGGTATGTGGATTCCCGTGGGACAGCCAGGCTGAGACCGTGGGTACTCCTCCTGCTGGTACCTGCGTGAACAAGGAGGAACTTGGACGAGTACAGTTGTACAAGCAACCAGAACCGCCATGGTACTTTGTGTATAAACGAAGGGCCTTGCGTCCGCCCAGCTTTGCATAGTGAAGTGTAGACGTACAATGTGCCTCCCCTCCGAGGACAGTACATCGCAATATCTATATTAGTAATTGACGAAAAAAAAGAAGTCGGCCCGTCCTAACAATAATGATGAATATTTATAAAGACCCTTATCGACCTGCAGCCAGAGGCAATCACTTGAACGCTGCTCACGCCAAGCTCCCTACGGCAACGTGGAGGAATCTTTGTACCATTCCTTGCCGAGAGAGAGATTGATATTCTCTGATGACGTTGTATATCACGGGTGAATATTGATTCCTCTCTCTCTCGTTAAGTCACAGTTGTAGCGCCGAGTGGGTGGGTGGGGTGGGAGAGACTTTGCGGTTCACGTGTCGTCTTTAACTGAGGGAACCAAACAGACGCTCAAGTCGGGAGGACGGCGGGATGCGCTTATCGTTCACGTCTTCCCGATATCATTCTCATTCGTGTATTTTTATTTGGTTCGCTCCTTGCTATGTACTTGGAATGTTGATCATAATTCTTCTATCACTCTTTATCTGTACACAGATCTATCTCTCTCTCTCTCTCTCTCTCTCTCTCTCTCCGCGTCAGCTCTTCCCGTAGGCAAAACCTCGTAAGTACTCGCACGTAAATATGTCTCTCTCCTAGAGCATGACTTGTTTATGGATGGGGCGTTGAGGGAGTTAAATGAGTGTCTTGGAGAGAGTGGGGCGGGTATGCAGTCTGTTGGGGATGAGAGGGCTTTGGGAGCGAGTCAGTTGTTTGCTGATGATATAGCACTGATGGTAGACACGAGTGAGACACGGCAGAAGTTGGTGACTGAGTTTGGAAGAGTGTGAAAGGAGAAAGTTGGGAGTAAATGTGAACAAATGCAAAGTTATTAGGCTCAGCAGGGTTGAGGGACAGGTTAGTCGAGAAGAGTCTAAATGGAGGAAGATTGGAGGTTTACATACCTTGGAGTGAACATACCAGCGAATGGAACCATGGAAACTGAAGCGAGTCATAGGGTGGGTGAGGGGGCAAGGGCTATTGGGGAATTGAACGAATTGAAATATAACGTTATCTAGGAGGATAAGAGTATGTTTGAAGCGATAGCAGTCCCAATAATGTATGGATGCGTTGCATTTGTTATAGATAAGGTCGTGCTGAGGAGGGTAGATGTGTTGGAAATGAAAAGTTTGAGGTGGTTTAATCAAAGTAATGAAAGGGTGAGGTATGGTAGTAAAAGGTGTGGTCGAGAGGGCTGAATAGGATGTGCTGAAATGGTTTGGACATATTGAGAGAGTGAGTGGGGTAAGGTTGAAAATGGATACACTTGTCAGAATTGGAGGGTATGAGGAGATCAAACTGGAGATGAAGATGGCGTGAAAAAAAATTTGAGTATTCGGGCCTGAATATGCAGGAGGGTGAAAGGCAAGCACGAGATATTGAATTGGAACGATATTGTATACTGGGGGTCGACGTGCTATCAATGATTTGAACCACATTATGTGAAGCGTCGGAATAAACCATGGAAAGGTTTATAGGACCTAGTTATAGATAGGGAGCTTTGATATCTGTGCATTACACATGACAGGTAGAGAATAGATAAGCGGATGCGGCCTTTGTTCCTGACGCTAAATCACTAAAGCGGGAAACCTATCCTCATTAACTCGATAATGCAATGGACATGCGCAGGATATAGGATTTGGTATTTTCCCAATTAGGACTCGAAGGGATTGGATTTCTTTCAAATAATTGAACACTTTTAAAGTTGGGGTCACAGATGAAATTTTCAAAGTTTCGTTTGTTGACACAAAGTGTGACACTCATTTCAGATGACGGAGGTCATGGAGTTTTTAATGTTTGAAACCTCTCTGTGTGTGTGCTCCTCGAACGTTTTCTTCATTATATTTCGAATTGGTGTTATGTTCTTAGAGAGGATCGCCGAGATTGAGGTTGTTTGTAGTACTATCTCCTATTTGAGTGACGACTGAGCTTTGTCATGTATCTGGGAAACTACCCCCTTGGTCTGGAATACCAGCGCTTGGTCTGAGACATCAACACTTGCTTTGTAACATCACTTAATGTGCGACACAAGCACTTGGTCTGTGACTTCAGGATTTGGTTTGGGACTTCAGACTTTGGTGTGGGACACCAGCATTTGGGTCCTGTACGTTAACTTTTGTCCCTGGACGCCACCACAACAGGGAAGGTGGTGGCAACTTAGGGAGGGTAACTCTTTCAAACAGCCTCCCTTTAGAAGCCTCGCAACGTCTCATCCTTGGAGGTGCAACTTGAAGTTAACCATTGCTATTCCTCGTAAATTCTCATCCTTGAAGTTACGGCTGAAGCCTCAACCTCTGTAATCTTCGTTTCATTTCGTCCTTAAAGCTACAACTTGAAACCTAAACTACAACAGTCCTCTGTACGTCTTGTCTTGGAAACTACAACTCTACTTCGTCTTCAGTTCTTGGTATGTCTTATCCTTGAGGCTATGACTTCAGTCCAACCCCTACAATCATTGTTCAAGTTGGCTTAGACCCATAAAAACAAGATTAAGGAAGTTGGCAAAGAAAGTTGCTCCAGAGTGGGTCGGAAGTTTTAGGAGTGGTGGCAGCACTCCATCTAAAATGCACTTTGGTTGCGTTTAATGTGGTAGGTTTGACCTCTCGCCTCCATCTTGGACATGGGAATGCTCTCCTGCAGTGTGTGTGTGTATAGTGTCGGAGAGCATTCCCATGCCGAAGACAGAGGCGAAACCTCGATCCTACCTTGTTCAACCCAACCAAAATGCATTGTGGATGACACACGTATGACATTTACCTCTAAAATCACAGCATCAGTACAAAGAACAAAAGTAAGTCAAGCTCAATCAGTATTAACAGGAATCAGTTTTTGGACTATGAAAAGAATCCTTTATTATCCCGTATTAACAATCTCTGCTCCACCTTAAACTATGCCTCGCCTACGCGGTCACCCACCAGATACGAAGTCGGTCTTTCGTATCGGATCCCATTCCTTTATTATATGATATATACGTAGCAAACGAGTGACCTTTAATGATCTCTCAGTCGTTTATATCGTTAGATGACGTAGGTTGTCACGCTGTGTGTGTGTTAACCCGCTTCCAGGATTAGTGGCTCTTCCCATCTCGTATGTTGGTGGCTTCCTGCTCAGGGGTCTCGTCTTGATCTGGTGAGGGCAGGAGTCGGAAGGGTCAACATGGAGGTAATGAGGGAAGTAATGAGAGAGGCGAGAGGCGATGGGAGAAGGCGGGGTGACGGGGGGGGGGGGGAAGGAGGAAGGGCTGAGTTTGAAATCGTTGTAGTGAGATGAGGGGACGTTGGACCAGGATGAGCAGGCTTGGTGATAGCGAGTTGAGGGGACGTTGTGCCAGGCTGTGGTACCTGCTGTTCAGTGCCTTTTAATGTCTTATTCAACCTCTGTTATAGAGTAGTCGACAGTCAACTTTTCAAAGCTCGCATTGTCTTTAATAGTCCACAACAACGAACAGACCAAGTTGTACTGCAAGATCTGGAGAACCTTCTCCTGTCTGCAGGCGGAAGGATGTTAGCTTCTGATCCAGACCGTCCTGTAGCTGATGTAAACGAACTTTTATTTTCTGTTTCCCTTTTAGATCGCCTGTTACAACCTTCTGATCTTTTATATTGTTCCTTTCTCCTCAATCTGTTCTTCATTCATCTACAAAACCATCAGTCTCTACTTTCGTTTCTTCCCCTTTTTTTTTTTTTTTCGAATCTTTGTCCTTCTATTCCTAATTCATTTTCATCCTCTTCACTTACCTATTTCCATCCCCAGTCTTTTTTTTTCTTCCTCGTCTATGTTTATCTCCTTTTGTCCTCCATATCTTTTCTCCCACTTCATCCTAGACGGTTCCTAACAACTGGCACGTATACATCTAGCGTCGTTACCTTGGTGTAATAGGTCATTTCCGACAGACAACGCTCGTAATTATCATTTACGATAGATAACAGCAGTAATTAACCTTACGTGTAAATGCCAGTATTTACAGACAACATGAACGCCTTGCTCATAAGATCATAGACTTTTTCATAGAATCTGTGACTGCATTCAAGACGTATTCACCGTATAGCGTGTCATTTATACCCCTGCGTGAAAGGGTGAGGTCAAATTTAATGAAAAGACAAGAAATGATCATATTTTTGGCCACTACGATGGATATCCATTTTTCGTCTAATTCGTTTGCCTCGGAGACGCTGGCAATGTCTCTTTTATCGATTTTTCATTTCGATATGTCATCTGGTTGTCCTCACTCTGCTGGTCGCTGGTGGAAACCATGACACATGAACCTTCACATCTGCATTAGTTAATCATTGACACAAGCAGATTAGGTGATCAATCGTATACATTCATCATCCTTTTAATTATCTTTTGCCTACAAGTAGCCCGCTCCCCTCCCTCCCCACTACCGCCAAACACGCATGCGTGAGGCACGAGTGCGCCCGGGGTCAGGATCGCATGGCTTCGAATCTTTAAGCGAGGCATTCGGCCCACAGCCAACCCAGGTGTTCTTCCTTATCTCGGGGCTAGTCAATGAATGGATAACCGACTTAGGCTGGTGTTTGTGGTTAATATTTGTGATTACATTTGTGTGTTGCGGGTAGTTTTCACCGTGTGTATGTGTGTACCCTGAGTAAAGAAGTGGTACATATAATGTTTAAAGACGAGGCAACACGAGTGTAAAACTCTCTTCGTAACACACAAATAGTGATCGCGCTCACGCACAAGAATGCAGTAGATCAAGTGACGAAACTACGGATGCTGAAAGCAGACGAAAGTTTTGAAAAGTTATTATGATGGTAGAGATGGGGGTCTCACGAGTGCAGAACATCCTCCTAGCTCCGTACAAATAGATCAACAACCCCACACGCATATAAACACGTATGCACACTTTGCGTCCAAAAGGGAAAACAATATTCGATCTCAAAAATTGGGAGGCAGAGAGCTTCCAGCACCAAACAGACTATTAAACACTACTATTTTTTTTCCATAGTTTCCTATTAGTATTCCGTCGCTTTTGAGTTAATCTTCTATTAAATACATATCACGATTTCATGAAATGATTTAGATGACGTTTTCCTCGCTTTGATCGAGGACAGAGCCAAAATGGGGTATAATTTCCTACAATACGTCCAACTTTGACCAATCTTCTACAAAGAGAAGCCGGCTTGACTGTCACAGGCCCCCCCAATCTCGTTTTTGTTCTGGTATTCGTTTTTATCCTATTTTTGAATCATTTGGATGTGAACATTTATACTGGTTGAGTTTGTAAATAAATAATCTCGCTCGTTAATCATTCTTTGATGAGCCAAGTTAGACACACTCGGAACTCTCAAGTTCAAGAGATGGGGGAGAGAAGAAATGAGTAATAGAGCGATGATTAAAAGGATTAGAGCGGTATCCTGTCGTAGGAATGGTCTTCACCAGAGGCATGTGTCCAACAAGGAAAAAAGTTTCGTTTTTAAACATAGACGAAATAGGCGACCAAGGACCGGAGCTAGCTAGTTCCTCCCGTAAGGGCTGGCGGAGGTATAACATCTGGACTGCATGCTATCTGGACCTCACGCCTTACCCCTCTCCACGCTAGAAGGAATGGCTTGAATGGGATGGGAGGACTAGATACAGAATCATCCGAAGTAGAATAAAAAGAGAATCGGGTATCGAAAAATACAAGTAAGATTAATAAGGGTGGAGAAAATTTGGGCCAGGTGGCTCTAGAGCTGGGAGATTCAAGGTCCACAGGGTAATCAATCGCTGTTCTTGTGTTACGGCAAGCACAGACTCTGGAGGCAGACACAGTGGGAATCTGATAGTGTAGAGGATCTGATAGTGTAGTGTAGAGGAGAAGCGGCCTTGGATGTATTAGTTAAAGACAAAAAGTCAGGGTAGAGAGCAGACTGATGGACAGATAGTGTTCGGGAGACAGGGTGGACTTGAGAGCTCCAAGCTGAAGAAATGAATAAAAAATTAAGTCTCGGCAGTGTTAGAGGGGATGAGGTCGGTCTCAGTCGCTTAATGACTGTGAAAGATGACCCTGGGAACCATAAAATCTATGGTGTCATCCTGTGTAGTAACATTAACTGAGGTTAATCACATAGACCCAGCCCGGGCTGCGGGGTTAGAAGACCCCCGAAGACTTTACCAGGGATTCACCAGATGTACACCTTTCTTAAGGAGTAAATGTCGACTCCTTCATTACACATGGTATATCTGTATTAATTTGGTTTCTGGAAGTTACGTATGTCAACCCTGTGTCGCGATAAGACCACCTCTATACCTAACGAAGACGTCATCTTTACATCGCCGAGACCTGCTCTGTGCCTCGCCGAGACCTACTTCCATTACTCAGAGATGCTCTTCATATCCCTCGTTCCCTCCTGTGTGCCTGTAGCTCCTTGCTTCCATTATATCAGCCAGAGGTTTGCCAGCCCGTCCATTAATTTGAGCCCATTCCATTAACTCAGATGAGCCTGCCTCTTCATTAGTCTCCAGTGTCAACCACAGATCATGATAGTGCATGCAACAAGGGGAATCTGAGGACATGATGACGATGAGCCTCGCCCTCACCTTAGGGGGAAGGGAGGGTGGCGGCAGCGTCTGCAGAACAGCTTTACAGCTGCTGTGATGAGCAGCACTTAACGCCGTGGAGGCAGCAAGCCAAGCCATCCCCATTAGCACAGCTCCTTCACAGCAACTGTGATGGTCGCCCCACTTTTGCTCCTGACCTCTCCAGCACGGCAGACCGTCATGGCGATCCTCCATGGCACTTTACCTATGCCACCCCTACAAGGCATTCTCGTATGGCATCTTCCCAAGGCACTCTTCCATGGCACCCCACAATCCCTACGCCCCCACTGGTTCCCATAACCCGGCATATTTACCGTCACTTATGTGAACACCAAATATATATGAGTATATATCTAAGTGATGTACTGACTGCTCCTTTCACGTCGCCTGTAAAATATATATATATATATATATATATATATATATATATATATTCCTACGAGTCCACGGGGAATATATATATATATATATATATATAAACACAGCACCGTACACCTTAAGGTAATACATTTCGACGATGTTTGATAATATAAATCTGTGAGAGATGGTACTGGGACGGTGATATGTCTTAGCACAACAAAGGGGTGGCCTCTCTCTCTTGGGTTAGTGGCGGCTGGGCAGTGGGCCAGCACTTCAGTGGTTGTCAAATTTCACTCCTTTCGGGCCCAGAGTTTGTAAACATACTGCTTGAAATCTCTCCATCTCTCACATAAAACACTTGACAAGTTGAAATCCCACACGACTCCTCCTCCGTTATCTTCGATTTTTCCTGCACGTTAGCCTTGCCTTTTGGCAAAATCTCGTCTCTAATTACTCGTGAGTAATCTCTCTCTCTCTCTCTCTCTCTCTCCTGGTAGCTGTTGTGGGTTCTCTTACCATTTCTTCAACCTGCCTCTGTCTCGTCTCTTACATCTCTTCACTCGTTTCCCTCGCACCACCTCGGCAGATATTCCGTCCTATACCCCCTCCTCAGCTTCCTATTCATGTCTTACGGCTTCATTCTTATCTTCACCTCATATTAAACCTTTCTTATCTCCATCTTGTATCCCTTCCCTTCTCATCGCCATCCTCAGTCGTCGTCGTCACGGTTCTCATCTGGTCTTGCCCTCCTCCCCCACACAGTCCTCCTGTGGTCTCTTGTCCTCTTCTTCATGACTACCTCTTCCTCTGGTTTCAAGTCGTCCTCACAGACCGCCTCTATCTCATATCCTCCTCCTCACGACCAGATTCTCATCTGGTGTTGTCCCTTTCCTCAGTCCTCCTCTGGTCTACTATTCTCCTCATACTACATGTGTTTTGGTATTTTGTTTTTCCTCCTCACGAATATGTCCTTTGGTTGCATGCCGTACCCCCTCACTACCAGGTACTCCGCTGGTCTCGTGTTGTCCTCATTCTCCTCGCTGTCCTCCTCGCTGTCAGCTTAAATATAGCACCCTCCCCGTCGCTGGTGGGCAGAATACGTTACCCCGGGGAACCAAGCGTGATGGGTGAACACCTTGGCTCACACTGTCAGAGAAACATCGTTCTGCACTCCTCCTGCGTCTTGGCGGCACGAGGTGCAGTAGCACCTCCTGATGTCTCAAAATACCTAACTTGATTAGGGCTCCGTCGTGATCTCTATATGCATCCGTACGACCTGAAACTGGGTCCCTCTGCGTCTTCGAATCCTTAACTCGATACGATCTCTTGTCTCCAACTCTCTGCAGAATCTCCCCTGACCTAAACAGGCTCCCTTAGTGTCTCCGAATCTCGCACTTGATTAAGATCTTCCTGTACTCCTCTTGCCTCGCAGCATATCTCCGTACCAAAATTTGGTGCCTTTCGCTACCAGCGAATCCCGAACCTGAACCATCTAACGAATTCTGTCTCGCAACGTTGATGAACCTTATGTACGTCTTTCCTCGTAGTCACAACCCCCGGTTTATAGCGTAAGATCAAGACCACAACCAAGTGTCTTGTGTGTCTACCCAAAGATGAATAGTCTACGTCCAACGCCGCTTGTGAATGATGCGATGTTGGAGCACGATGAATGGAAATGCGATAATGTAGAGAGGAACATAAAACTGCTAAGTGGAAATATTATACAGTACGTAAGGCCATTTATGTAAATAAGATACGATAAGCTGGTACATAAAAAAAAGACTAGTAGAAATACGGTACAGTAGGCTGGTAAACATTGTTGCTGAGAGATATCTGAAGCTTTAAGCTGGTAGATTACTGTAATATATCCAACGATGGCGAAATGTATGTAGGTATTACTCGGGTACTGATACATCTTTAACACTTAACAGTTCTGAACACGCTCACAACAGTTCTGACCATAACAATTCAAGACATGCCAATACTTTTGAAGACATTGATAACAATTCTGAACACCGACAACAGTTTTGAACATCACACTGAAAATATCTGATCACATTAACTATAGGTCTGAACACACGCACACATCCACCCACACCTGGCCATGAGAAAGATCACGAGAGGCAAGTGTTTTGGGAGCAGCTGAGCGAGTGTCGGCAGTTTGATGTAAGAGACCGGGTATTAGTGATGGGTGATTTGAATTCCAAGGCGAGTAATGTGGCAGTTGAGGACATGGAGTATTCACTATTACGAATGGATATAGTGAACAGATCGTGGAATATTTTTGCTGCGAAAGGAAAGATGACTGGGAAGACCTGGTTTAAAAAGAGGGACATTTACGGGTATACGCATGCGAGTAGGAGAGATGGTCATCGGGCATCAGTGGATTGCATATTCGCTGATAGACGTGTGAAAGGGAAACCTTTCCATATAAATGTGCTAAGAAGGGCAGTTAGTGGGTTTCTGATCAATATCTTGTGGAGGCGAAGGTGAAGATTTGTAGAGGTTTTCAGAATAGAGGAATCAATGTCTGAGAAGAGTGTTGAGAGTCCGCGAGTTTTGAGAAGACCTTTGTGAAGAAATTCCAGGAGATTGAGCTTAGAATAGCAAAAGGTTAGAGTTAATGAAGCAAGGAGAGAAGGTGAGGAATGGAAGATTAGAAAAGCAGTGATATGTGCGAGAGATGCATATGGGAGATGGGCAGATGAGGAAGGATAGTGAGTGGTGGAATGAAGTCAAGTTGATAATGAAATGCAAAAGGGTGAGTGTTTGGTCGGTACATACTGAGGAGGAGTCTCCTCGTGAGTATCATTCTCGGCGGATGTGCTTGGAAATCTGGCAACTGAGAACCAGATAGATGGCTGTCTCATGAGCGTGGAATGTTGTGAATGTCGTGTTTCCCTACTGTGTGTGCATCTCTCTCTCTCTCTCTCTCTCGCATGCTAATGTAATTGCCTTTTTCCAGTTATTTGTACTGGACAAGGTTTTTTGCCTTTGTTTGTGTGTGTGTGTGTGTGTGTGCGCGCGATTGATCTATGTATAGTGTTAGATTAAGAATTCTGATAAAGCTCTAGTTCCTTTAAGTAAACAGTCGCATCTCGGGACGCCAGACAACTCATTATAGGTTTTCTGTCCACGGGTACATAAGACCTGTAATTCCGTTCCAGGAGTAGAGTTCACCGCCATTTTAACACTAGAGTCCAAAGGGCCTCCGTAACATATAGGAATTCCTTACCAAACTGAAGACTATTTATTAGACAAGAGATATCTGGCAATGATTTGCAGATGGTGCGCTTATAATATGATAAGAAATTGTAAATTTCAAGTCGAAACTCCATTTAGAAGTTATAATTTAGTTCCATAAATGTTTTAATATTTCTTTTATGTATATAAACTGTGGGCTGATGTATATATATATTCTGAAATGACCAATAAGGCAACGTTGTATGTAGTTGTATTCGATATTGTATTAGAAATGTATATTGAATATATCGTTCGTGACGGCGAATAAAAGGTACCAAAGGTGATATTCTGTTGGCAAAATATCATATGAATCATATTGATTCATAATATTTGTTCTGAATCCGATATATATCCGACTGTCCCACACGCCTTGGTAGTATCAGCAACAAACGAACAATGACCTCATTTCCTCGCATCCAATCTCTGGCTGTCGCGGATAACGTACCGAAACCTAAGCACACTAGCCAAAGTCAACAGTCTTGAACCATGGTTGATTCTGACCACTTCACATCCACTGGCTTAGGCCAGTAGCAGCACAGTCCATGCCAGACGCGTCATTGTTCCAATTCATTGTATCCAGTGCATGCCTCTCACCCTCCTTAATGTTGACATCCCGAACTATCATTTCACTCTGATCCAGAACTTCCAAGTTCTTGACATCAAACACACTACTTATCTCTCCTTTTTTTTTTCTAATCCTGGTTACATCCACGCGCATTCAGACACCCCTAACCTGAGCCTTCGAAGAAACCAAAGCTTTGCTTCTTGAAGCAACACCATACGCTTTGACAGAACAAAACGCACGGCATCAAAGCGTACAAGGATGGTGTCGAAAGCTGATCAGATATATCCAAGCTTTTCCTTTAAATACCTCGCGTGTCCAACACAGGAGCCGAAGAGCCTGATAATGATGTAAAAGACCATACAACAACGTGTCAGTCACTCGTCTCAACATATTGTTAGCAACAAAAGTGCAAGAATCGAGACAATGTTTTGAAATTCATCAGAATTGTTAACTGAATATTTCCTTGAATATTTTCATGTTCGTCTCGTACGAATTTTTCAAGTTCACAGAAAGTGTTCGTGAATGGGTGTGTGTGTGGATGTGTGGGTGAACTACCCCGGTATCTCCAAACTCTCACAGGCTAACAGACTCTCGTTCCTCACATCAACAGTGCTGAAGAGGGAGAGAATCGACAGTGTTTGTGGTTCCTGTCTGTTCCTTCCTTTGTGTCCGCTCTTCTCCCGTTACGTGCATTACATTCCTCTGCCACCAACTTACCATTCCCTTCCGACGGCCCAGCCTACACCCCTTCCTCAGTGGTGTGTGTTGGCAGGCGTACTCTCATGGCCGGATGTAGACCTACACGCCCCCTCGTCGAGTGTTGAGCGGGAGCCCATCCCTCCATATGTCAGTCATCTCTCCTTTGATCTGCTAGGAAAACATACGTGTCCTTCCGTCCCTTTTTTCCGGGTGGTTAGAAAGGGAAAGAAAAGCTCCTATTCTGTGCCAAATGGTCCCTTCTCACTTTTGAATGGCTTTAGAAAAGGGAGAGAAGAGTTTGCTTTCCATTTCTCTTTATTGGATAGAGAAAAAGAAAAACTGTCAAATGCTCTTTTCTCTTTACTGGATGGAAAGTAAGGTCAATATGTCATATGCTGCCTCCTCTTTATTGAGTAGAGAAGATACACCACCTTATCTCTATCAGCCATCCAATAAAGAGATGAGGAGCATTTGACGGACATTAAGATTTCTTTCTCTGTGGGAAAAGCACCCCGACCCCCCCACCCCCGTCTCTTTATTGAATGGTTGGAATAGAGAGAATACTTGCCTTTCTGTCAGATGTCCTCTCCCCCGCGCCCTCCACTTTCTCTTTACTGGCTGGATAACTGTGGAAAAGGGAGATTTCCCTATCTCTGTGATGCCCCTTTCTCTTCTAGAGAAGGAAGGCTTCCTTTCCTCCCCTCACCCTCTTCATTCCTACAGATACCTCTCCTCCCTTTCCCTCTCGGGTGGCAGCGTCCTCCTAACCTTGCCCATAGTCCACGTTTTACACCACCTTAACCTTCTCTCTCTCTCTACCCCCTCCTCCCCGCCGCGGCGCCCCGCTCCACCGCCCCAGACCCACCCGCGTCTGGGTGCAAGGTGCCTGGCTGCCTCTGCCAACACCGGTGACGTAGCAGATATGTGAAACGAGCGAGGGAAGCTTGTGGTGTCGGGCTGCTGCCTACCTACCTACCTAATGCCTGCCTACCAGACCTACCTACCTGCTCGCCTGCTCCCAAAATAGCGTGGGTGTTTGGATTCGTCGTCATCTTCCTCCTCCTCCTCTTCTTCCTTCTTATCTTCCACCTCATGTCTCTACAACCCCCCCTCCTCCTCCTCTTCTTCCCCCCCAGTGTTGTGACTGGAGGTGTGGTGGGGGTTGATGTGTGTGTGTCTGTTTTATCTCGCCTACCTAAGTGATTACTTCCCAATACATGGATGGCGCACCGTGAATCAGAGCCGGAATGCGTGTGTGTGTGTGTGTGTGTCTAATTACCTATTTGTATTGTAAGGGGAGGGTTTTTCTGCTCTCGCGTGGACCACCTATCTCTTGAACATTCTCTCCCATCGTACATCATTCTAAACATCTGTATGTTGTCCACGTTAACGATATTCTGTGTGTGTGTGTGTGTGTGAGAGAGAAAGAGTAACCACTGTTTGTGGTTACTGTTTGTCTGTTACGGGGAGAGAATTTTGTTTTCATGATGCCCCCTGTCTCTACTCGTGCGTGTGTTTACACACACACACACACACACACACACACATGTATACACCATGTTTTAACTCTGTACATAAACACAGACATATAAACACTCGACCTTACGCCAGTTACCCATTCATCGACCAGCCCCATAGGAAAGGATGAACAGCTGAGTTGGCTGTGAGCCGGATGGTGCCTTGTCTAGGGCTCGAACCCAGGACCGTTGAATTAGTGGGTTTCATCGCCAACCACTGCGCTACGAAGACTGTGTGTGTGTGTTACAATGAGTGCGTGTGTGGGGGCGTGATGGATGAGTGTGGGGATGCAGCCTCGTCGAGGAAGGGGCGTCTTGGCATGAGATGGTTTGTGGGGAAAAGTGTGTTGGGTGCAGATGATGTGTGTGTGTGAGTGTGTGGATTCTGCCAATGTGTTCGTACGTGGTGTGTGAGTGTGTGTGAGGGAGTAGAATAGATAGATGTGTAGGTGCACGTCTGTGTGTTGGTACACTTTTCCACACACCTGTTTATGTATGTATGTCTGTGTGCGAGTGTTTGTTTATACTCTTATTAAGCGTTTTCATGTATGTTATTTGTAAGTTCGTGGGATTGTACTAATTTATGATACAAAGATGATTCATAAAGCTTATGTGAGACGCGGTTAAACTATAAGAAAAAACATTTATATTCAACTGAGGTACATACGTCTATACTAATCATCAGACAGGTGAATGTGTCTGGCAAATATTTTGACATGAAATAAGCGCTGGATGAGAGAAGATGACAAAAGACAGTATGAATGTGTGTGTATGTGTGCAGGGCGAGAGTGAGCGAAGATGAGAAGTGAGGAATATAAACATGAGTGGATGTGGTGGAGATCTGGACTCTTTCTCGTAAATCTTGATCCTAGAAGAATCTCAATAGGGTACAAGGTATTTATATCTCTGAACCTGTCTGTATATGTCAGTTTAAAGGCGTGTGAGGCCACTTTCACGAACGGCATATTGTGAACTATACAAGTGACTGTACCATTTGTTTTGGTAGATATATCGACATTTCGGATTTGTTCAGTTTATTTTTCGAGTTTCTGAACGCGATAGAAACCCCCTGAAAAGACCTTGTTAAAAACTAGGAAACTATGGGGTAATAAGGGAGAAAGTTTTAATCGCTTCAACCCACCTTTAAATTACTAAAAGTTAAAGATCTTTCCCAACTTTTCCCCTCAGAGTTTCTCTCTAAGTTGGCGTAGGGTTAGAATGGAGGGGGAAAATTGTATCGAAAGATTTCTAGACACTTAGTGGAGGTAGGGTAGAAAATATCTGTTAAGTGGTTTCGAGTGATTGGTGTTAAAACTGTTCAGAATAACGTAAGACAACTAAGCAGTCCCTAAAAGGAAGACTACGAAGAGGAGGAGGAGGAAGAAGAAAGAGGAGGAGGCGGAAGAAGAATAGGTTTTTTCATTTTATGAAATCCATTTTCTATTTACAAACTTTTTTTTTCTGACGGGTTACAGTGTCACGAACATAATCTAATTTCCTAGTGAGCTTTATTTACGGAATATTACCTTTAATATTTCACTAAAGATATTTCTCAATCCCGTGCGAATCAGACATTGAACACTTAGAGATTATTTCGTCGAATTCGTGAAAAATGTTACCATGTTGAGCTTTCTAAATAATTGTCTTGTTTCTGATGTAATTGATAGCTGACCTCTGTATTCCGTGTTGAGAATGATTACGTCAACTTCTAACAACTGATGCGTTATTCAATATACATGCACTCTCTTCCTTATTTAGAATATAATCGCTAAATTACCCTCAAAACGCTAATTAGCGTCCCTGCATCATTAACGATTAATTGACGCGGGTTTAATCATCCGTTATAATGCCCAGCGATTTGCCAGTTTATCAAATTCCACTCAAACTTCGGTCAAATCACTCGTGCTCAAAACCAATATATCATGCCTTCCAAAGCTTGAGGATTGTGGTGGTTATCATACATAGTTAAGCACTGGGGGTATCCACGTTATCATACCTAATCAAGTGATGGGAAAAGAGGACATCGTGCCTACATGAGTGCTTGAGATATTCTTCTCATCCTCCGTCAGTACAGACAGACCCCTCTGCAAGTTGGTAACCCCGTCAAGATCTCTGCCAAGCATTGCTAACTTCATGCAGAATATTGGCTTCTCCCATAACAATTCTCTGCTAATTTTCGCAGATTCTCTCTCTCTCTCTCTCTCTCTCTCTCTCTCTCTCTCTCCACCAGTTCTAGTCATCTAAGCTCTCGATTTCTATGGAGCCTAATTCATTTGCTTAAAATACCTCTGTCATCCTATTTGCTTGGCCATATCATCAGAGTTGCTTTCTCGCCATCTGTTTTTACCACAGACTACCACAAGTTCTTGTCTTTCTGGTGATAATATTTTAGATCAGTTGTTCCACCTTCCTTTTACACTGATTGGCAAAGCTGCTGCTGCTGCTTTTCGCAGGCATTTCTGCTTTGTCAATCTGCCGTGTAGCCATTAGAGAGATGTTTCCGTTCCTGACCCATTGTTTATTTTCCTATTGCACCTCCGTTCTCCTCCATCGTGCACTTAATAACCTTTACCCTCCTACAATTTGTTCTTTCTTGAATTCCTTCTAGAACACAGCGAAAGCAGGTCCATATATCATCATGCGTCTTCCTATTTCTTGTATAACATTCCCATCGCTTTCACCCTCTTCCGTTCATTTGCATTTAATGCCCATAACTCTCGTCCAGATAATCCTCTCAGGACCGATGTACCTTCAAACATAGCAGTCTTTAACTCGCACTGAACTCTCCTTCCACGCACTCCTTAATGCACTCGGGATTATAATCCCCTCTGCCTCACCATGATCCACTTCAGTACCCCCACGGTTCCATCCTTTGCCATAGTCATTTTCAGTTGTCTAAGGCTATTCCACATCCTTTAGGTCATTGTCAAATTCAAACTGGTTTTCTAATCATCTTGTCTTTATCCAACTGCAGCACCTCCTTACGTTATATTTCTCCATGTTTACTTTCAACTTTCTCCTTTCACACAATTTATCACCAGCTTCTGAAATGTGTCTGAAGCCTGCCACCAGAACCGTATCATCTGCAAACAGCAGCTGGTTCACCTCGCATCCTCATGCATACCAAACACACTGAAGACCTCTCCCTCACTCTACGTCCCTTGCGTTCACCTCCCTCGCCACCCTTCTCATAAACAGCCACTTTGACACCACACAAACCTAACCCAGACCCACTTTGTGTCGATAATGCAAAAGGTGAATACAAGAGCGGTAAATTGCCCACATTTAACCTAGGGTTCCTATGTCCCACACTAGAGGGAATCTGTAAGTGTGTAGCTGGTTTAAGAGAAGGGACAAGACACTGCAGATTCCTTTGGCACTGGTTCCATGAACGGGCCAAATAGATTTGACCACGACATCCTGAAGGTCTGAAGTGTTCCAGGTAAAAGGTGAAGCACTGTGTAAGCCAAAACACACACACACACACACACACACACACACACGGCGTGACCTCTCTCCGGCCAGGCGGGCCATTAACCCCAGCAAGTGTCCACGACCTGTCAATGGTTCGGGGAAGGAGACGGGAGACTCGTGCAGGAATATAGTTGTTCCGGTGTAAGGGCCTGGGTGAGGAGGAGGACGACGAAGAGAACGACATGGAGGAGGAAGAGAGGGAGGTGCTGTATGGCTTCAGTCTACCACCTCTATCATTTCTCCTTTCCTTACTCCCATGGAGCGAGAGGTATGGAGGAAGAGAAGGGTCGTGGATGAGGCAATGTGGAATGGCCCGGATGACGCCTGTGTGTATGAGAGAGGGAGAGAGCCAGGTTGGCAGGTTAAGGCAGACTGAGTCTCTTGATATACGAGGTTGCTTCCTCACGCTCTTTCAGAATAAGTCGAACGCAAGAGAGACGGGAGGAGTACATGCACGAGTTGCGACAGGAGGGAAAGGAATTGACGGGCCGAAAAGAAAAACCAAGGAACACGGTTAACATCACAAAGGGAGTGACAAACAAAGTTCGTGAAACACAAAGTCTTGAACCCAAGGGGAGAAAAGGCGACCTTTTTGTGTTGCATGTGTTTTATGAAAAGTCGCGAGCCGGACAATGGCAAACAGTTTTCTGTGGCAGTATGAGAATAGGTGGGAACAAATCTGTTTCAGCACAGAAGGGTTCTATATGCGTCAGGAAGGAACATATGTATAACACTATCATCGAAGAACGGCTGTTTTATGTGTCAGCAAAGACCAGGTGTAGAACAACGCAGTATGTCAGCAGGGAACAGATGTAGAACCGTCCTCTCGTATGTCAGCAAAAGGCAATAACTGGACAATTCTCCGTCAGCAAAGAACAGCGCTAGAACAAAACATAACCACGTGAATCTGCAAAGAACAGGAGGAGAAAATACTCGGGTCTAATTGTCGGTGGCACAGTTGGGTCTCTTGGTCGGCGGCATAATCTGGTCCCGTGGTTGTTATCCCTATGAACATTCCATGATTTCGTATTCTCGTCTACTGCTAATGAATTCCTAATACAATATTGGTGTGTGTGTATGTGCGGCTTTCATACTGTATATAGCTTTTAATGAATAATTCACTTTTTATTCCTCATTTTACATTTCTTCATTCATAAGCTAAACTGTCTTGAATGCAACGATTCAACCACTGGCGTACTTTTCTTTCATTGTTGTTCCATGAATTATTTTCTTTGTCATTTCATGGTTAATATTTTCTCCCTGACGAGGATATTCCCCCCCCCCCCCCTCCCACCGTGACGACTGCATGACACCCAGTGACACTTCTCCCTTCCGATATTCGCCCTGATTGACACTTGCACTTCCTCCTGACTGACACCTCTTCCTTACTGGGGAAACTCGATTGACACGGCTGGGCACGTCTCACTGCCAATTGCTTCCCCTTTTTCTGACACTCTTTTGGCACGTGTGTCCATCTTGCATGACACCCGTTGATGTCGCGTGCTTCTGACACGTACTGACCCTCCCGACACCGTCTCATTGGCTAGTGTCTTGCACCAACCATTAATGAGTTCGCATAAGTCCAGCCTCATGTTTACCAGTGTCTACCAGTTGCTTATCAAGTCGGACTTTTGCTTCGTTTGTGGTTTTGGGACTTGCATTTGCCATACGATGGTAGACTCTTCCATTTGCATATAATTGTCTGGTTGAAGATATTTTGCCTCATTTGTGGTTCGCGATATTCCTCTCTATTATTCCACTGTATTTCGTCCTCAAAAAGACGAAAGAGTAACTTCCCATTGGTTGATACCTCCTTCAGACTGACACTATCTCCCTCCGTCGACTATCCCTTCTGAGTGACACTTTAAAGAGCTACCAATTTCCTTGTTTATTTCCCTCCGAACACTTCCCTCACTTGGCACTTTCTCTGTTGGCACTGCCTTATTCTAACAGGTACTTTCTTGGGTAATACTTCCCTCTGACGGCTGCTCCTGGTAACTGACACTTTCTTCTGGATCTTGATCTAAAAGAACTGGAATTCCAGTGTTCGACAGCTGTCCTCCCATGCAAGTACTTTATTCCTCCTTCGCTGATGTCACTTTCCTCTTCCTGACGCCCTCCCTGGGTGGCTGACACCTTACTGACATACCTGCCGCTCACTGGCGTTGAGGACGAGAATATATCTACCTTCATCATCCATCTACCTGACCCGGCTTTACGCAGACGACCCCGATATGCCGATCGGTAGCGAGACGAGAGATCGAGGTCATCTTAGACCCAGTGTCACAGGTCTTCCCTCCCCCAGTTATCTCCCTCACGCATCTCGCCCCTTCCGTCCGCTGACCTGAGCGTTGTGGTTCATATATATCAAGATGTTCTTCCATCACCTTTCCCTCTAGAGATGGACTCTCTGCCAGGCGTGTCTTGCTGTCGACCAAATGTGTTAACATGAATGAATTTTAAGCTTTTATCTCTTTCTTTTACCCTCAGATCTTTCTTCAGTGCTGGATTCTATGGGTGTTAGTTATGACCAGTTTTTTCGGTGTATGTGCTCTTTTCTATAGCTCAAGTGACACTAATTTCTCCTCTCTCTTGCAGGTAAGGATGAACCAGACTCCTCTAGTTGCTCCTACGAAGCTGCTGCGGTAGTCTGGCGGCTGGAGGGTCTAACCCCTGGGCTAAAATGATGTAAGTAACAGAGATTTCTGGCGGGAATATTGATTAGTAGTTACAAAAACTGAAGCCTCGTTAAAAGTACTTAATCGAACTAGGGTATATCTTGATGCCCTGCATCTCGACAGCCTCTCGCCCCCGCCATTGTCTTGCATCGCCCTCCATGTTCCCAGCTGTCCACCGTTAACCCCCGTTCTTCTCGCTCGTACATCGACCTCCTCCATCATCCCCTGTTGTCATCATCCGTTGTATCATCTCGACATTCTGTCGATCCCCTTTGTTGTTCTCTTGCTAGTCTTTCACTTTTTTCATTCTCCTTTTACCATCCCACTATCCTCGACTTCAATATATACCACCTCTTCAACATTATTCTGATCTCCATCACACCGTTCTACTCCCTCACTGTTCAGGGTCCTAATTCTCCTCCACCGCATCATCTCTCCTCCATCACGAGTTCTCAACCCACTTCAGTGACCTTCATACGCCATATCTCCTCCATCAGGTCCCGTTGTTGCACCTTATCTCTCTAATCTCGTCACTGTCTCCTTATCTCGTTTTGTCTTCGATCACCGTGTCCCCTGACTAGCCTCGTTGTCTCCTATCCCTTCCCCGACCTCCCTATCCTCCCCGGCGGCGTCCTGCCATAACTCTGACGTCATTCATCGCCAAATGTTTATTCATGAAGATTAATACGAACACCGCGAAATCCAATGAAATCCTCACCGAGGCCCCAACACCGTCCCTCGAATAATCAGATTTATGGCTGCATGCGTGATGCTTCCTGACGGCGGTGTCCCCGATGGCAGTATCTGCCCTTATCCCACCGGTGGGTTTCCTGGTGGCACTACCTGTCCTCGACATGACGATGGGTTTCCTGATGGCATTACCTGCCGTCATCCTGACGGTCGAGGTACCCAGTGTCACCGCTTCCTCCCTCCTGACGGCGGCCTGACTACTTGCTGTGATGACTTCGTGATCGAGTGGCTCCTCTCCCTCGGGCCACACGCCTCTCCTTCCTGTTGATGACCAGCTACTTCTGATAACCTGAAGGAGAGGAGGCCCTTCCACTCGGCGTACGTCATGCTCCTACCCTTTCTCATCACATTGGAACCTTATCCCCGTAATGAAACTGTGTGGTATGTCTCCTCCACGTTCCTGGCCGTGATTACAGCCTTGCACCCATGCCGCCATACCCTATTTTGATGTCTAAAGAGCAACACGGGGCAGATGAATGGGACAGCCGCAAGACCGAGTGATGCAAGGACGACCGTGTCCCATATACACAAGCAAGCTCGCCCATCTAGGTCATAGAAGGCGATGCGACGGAGGGAGGATGTTTGTGTGCTCCACATTTTCAAAAGCCGCGGGTTGTCTGTGGAAGGGCACGCATGAAAACCCCGAGCGAGTTTCACAAACAAAGATCAGAGCGGGAGAGACAGGTTGGTGTGTCTTCACTGTGATGGTCTCAGCCGCGTGCTAGCGAGACCTGGAAGTCATAATCGATAGCAGACTCGGGAAAAGTATGACACCGTAATGTAATAGAACATACAACTGAGGATATGATGGACCTAAATGAATGAAACTTTTACAAGATGTAGAGAAAAGATCTGGATTTCCTTTTTTTTTTTTTCCAAGAATTAGGATGAAGGGTATTCCTCAAAAAAGTGATGGAACTGTCTCCTATGAGACAAAACACCTCTTGTACAGGAAGCAATTGTGAGGGGTGCAAGACAAGGACACGTGAGGGAGACAAAAAAGGCAAAATCCGTTGCGATATTTTTTCCGTCATTCACTCGTGTTTACTCGGTGGTAATTTACAATTAAAAACTAAATGTAATATTTATCTTGATCGATGGTGAAACTTGTGGGGCTAAAACTCGCTTTATCTGTAAGAAATAATCTGATGTTAAGTTTAGGATCCTGTGTGGTGTGGTGAGAGTTCCTTAGTTGTATGATTCCTGTGAAATCGGTTGGCATGGAAGTGTGTGTGTGGACACCTGCTGATCACTGGGAAAGAAATGATTTATGTAATTTGAAATTAGTGTCGCCTGTGTTCGAGTTTGGGATGAGGTTGGTAAGTGAAGAAGAGAGAAATGGGCAAAAATAGAGCCCCCCCATCCCAATACGACGCCCATTTAACAGAAAATTGATCAGTCTGTCTTCCACCGAACAGAGAATGTGGCTAGATAGGGAAGGTGGAGGCTAAAGGAGAAATTTGTAGACGAGCCTGTTGCCCACCTTCATCAAAATCTCTGGGAATATCCAAGGCGACAAGGAGAAGCTCGCCAAAGTTGATACGATCAGTGTCAAAATTTTGACGAGTAAAATATCTTTAGTAGCCAGACCGAAACTCGTGTTCTATGTCTGACGTTTATTCATATCTCTCGAGAAGTTCCATGTTTATTACAGATTCCTTGAAAAAGGAGATAACCTTGACGAGGAGGGAAAACTGGCTCGTGAATTGAAGAGAGATGTCACTCTCTAGGAATGGGTTGCATTTTGGTGAGGAGACTAGAAGATGGGAAATGATGTAGAGGACTTGCATACGTCTAACGAAAGATCCGGGTTAGCTATAGCACGCATTTCTGAGATCAGAGTAGAGGATATACTCTCTAGAACAGGACACTTTATACGTACTGAGGTACTAAGGAACGGTCAAAAGGGAGGGAACCAAGGAGAAGGGGCTGGATGGAGTGAAAGATGCTATGAAGTTCTATGGCCTGGGCATGCAGGAGGGTGCGAGGCGTGCAAGGATTAAACTAAAGTGGAACGATGTATTGTACACGGAAAGACGAGTTCTTCAGTGGGCTGAATCAAAGAGTAAGAGGAAAGCCACGGACCCTAGTTTCGGTGCATTATCCGTTCCTGGCGCTACCTCGCTGACGTGGGGAATGGCGAATTCGCTTGAGAAGATTTATATATATATATATATATATATATATATATATATATATATACTGTATATGTTTCCACGATGCACTATGGTCTTGCATTATCAACATTCGTATTGCGTTGCTATTAATTCCAGCCTGGAGTTGATAATGACATTATCATGGGAACCTTCTTATCATTTCCAATCCCGTGAACTCGAATGGGCGTTCGTGGATTTCACTTGCGACTCGCTCGCCGGATTTACTACTTTACGTCGGATTTCCAATATAAGAACGATTTTTTTTTCTTTTTGCCTCTCGTCTTATACTAGGACATGATGGTCCTTTCTAATCATTATGGATTAGTTTTTCGTATTTCATACCAAGACGTAAAATTAAACGAAGAGTGTATAACTGTAATGTTTGGCAACACTGCTAATAAGAAAAATAATGATTATGATTATGACAATGAAATGATGATTGAAAAGATAACTTAATAATACAGTAAAAGGCAGAAATGTGTAGACAATATACATAAACCAAACATACTGGATTTACATAAAAGGAGAGAGAGGGAGTCAAAACAGAAGGTCTTCACACAAGTTGTTTATCTTTCCTTGTGTGGTTGTGATGGGGTGTTGTTGTTGTAGCGGTCTGTACAGGTCATATGGAGGATAATTGGATTTCATAAAGTTGTGAAAAGATATTACATGTTAGAAACACGAGAGGGGAATAGTTTAAACACATTTTGAAATGCAGGAAAAAATTATCAGTAGACTTCTGTCCAGCTTCATTAGATAGGGTGGACATGGTCGATGTGTATTTCTCAAATGAATGTTTATCCTGCACCGTATTAACCATCTCCTTAATGACCATTCCCTCGTTGAGAACCGTCAAATGCGACATGCATGATGTAGTTGTACGTACTATTTGCGAATGTTCCAATTAGCCTAGGTTAATGAGGGGGCCACATTACTTAACATACTCACCATTGCTCGACAACATTATCACCCAGCATCTTCGTTACTCAACATACTCATCATTACTCATCATCATCACCCAGCATCTTCATCGTCATTCAACACCATTCAACACCTTTAACATTACTCAGTATATTCATCATTACTCAACATCATCATTATTCAACACCTCCGTCATCACTGGACATATTCATCAGGTAATTCGGTTCCCAGAAGTTAGGATCACGTATCCGGCTCCATCTCCGTCCAACCGACCTCGCCTTGTTGGTGTAGGTGATCAAACTTTGATTGGCTGGTTGACGGTGATAATGGTGGCTTGCTGAAAGTTAGCTGACACTGGGGTAAAGGAGTGAGGGAGGGAGGGATCAAACTCTGCCAAATTCGGTGATACCACTTGCCCTCGCGTTCCTCTGCGAAGGTTTGACTGTGGCTCGCCACTCGTCCCTCGGGATTGTGTGTGTGTGTGTGCAATTACCTATTTGGACCCTACAGGAAAGGATTTCTACACTCGTTGTATAAACCATTCCTTGAACCATTTCTTATCATAAAACTCGATAGACTATCTGATGTCAACATTCACATTTTCATCGCCATCATCCCGTACTCTGATGCCATATCAGAACTTCTTTGCGTCTGTTCTAACGAGACTCGTGCCCATCTGTTTGTTATGGCCTCTGTTTTCTCCATCTCTGCTGATCTAGAACAAATCTTTAAGGAAATCAAATGTCCAGAAACTTGAAAGCTGTGGTCAGATCTCTTCCTACTTTTTCCCTCTTCCATGCTAGACAAATATACAGCTTCGAGCCTTTCACTGTAACTTTCTTTACACTGGTACCATAATTGTTGTCCTCCTTTGAACGATCTCTCTGATTCTTGTGGTTCTTGAAGTGCGAGGACCAAAACGCGTGAAGCCGTGAGGGGTTTGATTGAACATTTCCTTATCTATGTAAATGCAATTCCAGTACTTGCCAATACAGAGTTTGTCTCGTTTAGAACTTAACTGAGGTGATGATGTGGCAACAGGGTAAGTGCTATGTTAACTCGCTCTCGCGCACAATTTCCAGTAGGAAGTTTTCCTTTAGGTAACATTCGCCTTGAGGCCGTATTTCACCACGTGCCATCCTCATTACGTTTCAGTAGAGATAAACTCCACCAGCCATTTATCAGACCAGCTGTAGAGTTTGTCTCGATGGCGCAATCTTCACCATTTTCTCTTACAACCTCTGCATCATCAATGTACGGATCCAGCCCCTTTTGGCAAGTTATTTCCGTAGAAGAAAAAATTAAGATTCTTTCTGTATTTTCAACATTTTTTTCTAAGCATTAGAGATGATGTTACTACGTCTGTTGCCCGATATCCTAAATATCTTACGGGGAAAGAAAACACAACCTGATCACGCTAGCGATCAATCATTGTGGAAGGTTATGTTCACATGGGCTGGGGGAACGGATAGGATACATCTATATTCATTCATGACTGTCAGCATTTTTGAAACACTTTTTTTTTTCTAGGCCGTCTCCAGTCCCTATGGTAGCCTATAAATTTCTTCCCGGGCTCCCCAGTGCCTCGTAATCTTCGTCGACTGCTCGTGATGGCACCGCTGGTGCTTAGAGATGTCTCTCTCACCTCTGAGAGGGTCGTAGCTGACGGATATGAGCGTGTTTGTGATTACTGTTTGTATGTTACGCGGAGAGGGAGGGACTTTGATACTCGTGTTACCCCGTCTCTCAACCTTGTATGTATGTACAATGTCTTTACTCCTGTATGTCTACACACACATCCCGGTCTTCTAAATATACTGCGTCATGGGTGTCTTAGCTTAGGTCAGCTATACATAACTTTGCTTCTCTTTCTCACCATACACCAGGATTCTTCACAAGCAGGGAACAGCGGTAACTCTGGTGTCACCATACATCATTGTAACTCCCTACACCACAATACCACACAGACCCATCATTACGTTTGTAAATCACCCTATCTCAGAACCTCCAGTGAAGATAATGTGTTCTCCATAATATGTGCATCACAATGCCCTAGTTGTTATAATCATGGGCAGTGATATATACCTTTGTAAGAACGGAGTGCGCTTGGGGGTCATGGGCGGTCATGGGACGGATGTGTAAGGGAAGACCTGATGGTTCATAACAAGGTTATCCGCTGGAGGACAGTACATGAGAAGGACGGATGATGCGAGACTTGATGTTCCATGACGAGGTTATCCGATATCATATAATCTTATTTGTTTATAGAAACAAGATGGAAAAGCAGAGGCAGACTCCAAAAGCCCTGGAATTGCTCTGAGAGAATCTGTATCCAAACCGTGAAAGCTTTGGAAACTTCGTTTATGTTAGGGACTTCGAAAACGTATGTCTACATGACAGTAAATTTTCTTGTTAGCGGAAACATTTTGTCATGAATGTTGAAGACATGCGTTTCCTTTCGAGCTTAGTGAGTTCCCAAAAAGAGTGGGCGATGGAATCGTAACACTGACGAGGTACTGTACGTGAAATGCATGGAATAAATGCATCAGCAAAAATGTTCAAAGTGTGTGTGGCGGTCATTCAGGTGGAGACGACTCCCTTCGGCGGTGTCGGTGTGCGGAGTCGAGTCAGTTTCGGAGAAATGTTTCCCACATCTTCAGCTCGCCTTCCTCCCACCCCGTCGGCGAGTCTCCAGCAAAAGCAAGTTCTGCTTTGACAGCCACGAAGACCGACTTCCTTCACTCGGGGTCTCTGTGTTGATAAGGAAAGCTAACAATAATTTTTCTGTCCGTGTCTTTGGGAAGAACCGAAAGTTTGCGGTAGGTATTGGATAAAAGGCTGTTCTCGTGATAGTTTCTCTCTCTCTCTCTCTCGTACAGTCTATCCACCTCCAATCTCCCCACAGAAGCCAGACGCGTCTTTCACCACAAACCCGCCTTTGTTACCTCCCCACGTCTCTACCACTATACTTTGTAACATCTCACGTCCTCGTATCTCCACTCTCGTACCTTATACCGTGTTCTGAATCGCCTCTTCTGCAATGCCCTTACATGCTCTATAACCCGCTTTCTCTCAAGCCCCTTGACCAGTTCAGGTTCCCTCCACCAATGAATTCACCATTTTCGTCACCAGCTCGTACTCTCGTCACTGATATAGTCATCACTCGTACACTTGATACTTGGAATCCACGTCACCCACCATAGCCAGATCAAAGATTTTCTTTCACTGTTCCTACCCTCGGGTTTCCATCATTCCTCTGTTGGTCTCGTTAATATATCTCCCTCCCCTTTGCCCTCCTTCCCCTCTGTCAAATCATCCTCCACCTCATTTCTTTCTCCCCTTCTCTTTCCTCCCTCCATCTTTTTTCCCACCCCTGATGTAATCGTCGACCCTTCCCTGCCTTCATCATACCTCATTTTGCTTCAATCACTATTACCTTTTCCATTTACTTTCTTTTCGCTGTTCCATATCTTTCCCACACTCCTGTGACGTTGGGGTGTCCGTCCATTCTGTGTCTTCCCTCATTCTGTTCTGTTTGTTTTCTACACATTTCATATAAGCAGGTCTTTAATGGCATCGTAATTACTGCCCATTCCACCCCTTTCCTTCCTCTACTTATCGTTGTAGGTTCTTTGCCTTTATTGTTCCTCGTCTGTTCTGTTTTCCATCATGTTTGTACCGTGATTATCCTGTCCTCTTTCTTTCCCCTCTATACATCTAGACGTATTTAGAACTTCCCTTTGAAGTGACACATTTCAAGTTCGCTTCGCCGGTGTTTACCTCGACGGCTTTAAAGAGGAGTAGTGGAATTTTTACATCTCATTAAGGAACACTGAATTTTCCTGAACTTTTTCTAAGGAAGCAACAGTCTTCTTCCTCTTCCTTTGCTGAGGAGGAGCTTGCATTCATCATTTTCATGAAGGCACGAGGAACATCCTATTTATAAAGATTTCCCCCAGATCTGGTGCTGCTGAGTGTGGGTCTGGCATCTCGTTCTTCAGTAGGATGGCTATGTATC
>JAUUDZ010444716.1:0-23788 GCA_032361705.1 Panulirus versicolor
TAAAGGCAGCAAGTATGAATTATGTCCATGTATATATATGTATATGTACGTGTGTGGATGTGTATGTATATACATGTGTATATGGGTGGGTTGGGCCATTCTTTCGTCTGTTTCTTTGCGCTACCTCACTAACAAGGGAGACAGTGACAAAGTATAATAACTAGATAAGATATATATATATATATATGCCACAGTCTTGGAGAGAGGAACGAGTATACAGACTATGGTGGATGAGATGGCCTGGGAAGCAAGTGCTGCCGAAGTTAACGACTGAGTTTGGAAAAGTGTGTGAAAGGAGGAAGTTTAGAGTAAAGGTAACTAAAAGCAAAGTCATTGGGTTAAGCAGGGTTGAGAGACAGACTAGTTAGGATGTGAGTGTGAATAGAGAAAACTTGGAAGAAGTGAAGTGCTTCATGTACCTGGGAGTAGACTTGGCAGCAAATGGAACCATGGAAGTGAGTCTTAGGGTGGGTTAGGAAGGGCAAAGGTTCTGGGTATGCTGAAGAATGTTTAGAAAGAATTTTATCTGGGAGAGCAAAAATGAGTATGTTCAAAGGAGTAGTAGTTTCAGCAAAATTATATGGATGCGAGTCATGGGCTACAGATAAGGTTGTGCTGAGAAGGGTTGGAAATGAAATGTTTGAGGACAATATGTGATGAGATGGTTTGGTTAAGTAAGTAATAAAAGGGTAAGAGAGATGTGTGGTAATAAAAAGAGTGTAGGTGAGAGAGCAGAAGAGTGTGTGCTAAAATGGTTTGGTCATAGAGAGAGAATGAGTGAGGAAATGTTGACTAACTGGATATATTTATCAGAAGTGGAGGGAAAAAGGAGAACAGGGAGACCAAATTGGAGATGGAAGGATGGAGTGGAAAAACTTTACAGCGATAGTGGCTTAAACATGCAAAAGAGTGAAAGGCATGGACTGTATAGAGTGAATTGAAGAAGGTGGTATACTGGGGTTGAGGCATCTTGGGTGTACCATGGAAAGTTCTCCCAGGCTTGGTTGCAGATAAGGAGCTATGGCTTCAGTACATTACACATGACAGCTAAAGAACAGATGAGTGGATGCTTGCCATGTTCCACATTAATGAGGCAGTGTCAGGAACAGATAATTGAGCCTTAGATTGAGTATCCTCACATAGTTCCTTCTTCTGTTCCCAGTTGTAGAAAGTAATGGTATAACCCCTCTGTCACCACTTATTACATGGAGGGGATTTGTGGGTATTCCCTCTCCCCTGGGATATTGCATCTTATTTTTTTTAGTCTTCTAACCTTTATAGCTGAGTCATACCTCTTCCTGTGACCCTCTTTCTACATATTCTACCAGTGACATCCATCCATCTCTGTAAGAGATGCTTCTCATGCATGGGGGGAGCCATTCATCCACTTTCCTTTTCAGCAACATATTTTTCACTCTGAGATTTCTCTTGTCACTTTTCCATCTCTCTCATATCAGCTGAATCTCTTTCTCATATGTGTACTGTTGCTTCTCTCTCTCTCTCTCTCTTAGAAATAATACGTTGAAATCGCATGTGTAGGTTACATCTGCCGTGAGACAGAAAGTGGTGGTCCCGATCAAGAGTGATTGAGAATTATCTAATACCATAAAGGCATATAGTCCTTAGTTTGATTTTTAGTTGTTTCACTTGTACAGAAAGCTTAAGTTTTACAAGACTTAAGTTTTGATTTATGTCTTGATTCTTCTTTGTAAGGTTGATACTAAGGATTTTGACTTTCCAGGGCTGAAACCTAGGAGAGGATGCCACTTCTAAAGCGGGTGGTGTCACCCGTGCATGTGTCACGGGTACCCCTGGTAGAGGAGTGGGTCACTGACGAAAATGGCCGTGTGTACCCTGCACTGCTGCCAGCTACATACCAACCACAAGACTTAGAGGCATTCACTAACCTCACGCTTGCCAACTTAATCACTCAAGTAAGAGGCATTTATCCAGAAGTGTTTAGGAAAGAATGGTTTCATCAAATTGTCATTGATGATATTATGCCTTATTGTACTGAATCTTTTTTTCCTATAAGTTTAGATCATTCTACAATTGCTGAGAGTTAAGGATTCATCTTGAATGGCACTTTACATGTATTTGAACTTTTGAACTACTTTAGTCCTCGTAAGTCAAAGTGTCAGAAAATTGAGGTATTTAAAAGATATTAAAACTCTTTCAGTTGTCATCACTCTCTCGACATGCTGAGGATTTGTTTGGTGAAATGATTGCAGAGTCTACGGCCATTCTGAATCGAACAGTGTCGTTACAAGGCAGAGTCGACAAACTTTCAGTGAAAGTCAAGAATTTAGATAGCAATGTAGAAGAAGGTAAAGATGTTTATAATGAACTTAGTGGATTTGTGTTACTGTCATAGCTTTTTCTAACCTTGTCACAGAGCTGAGGATGAAGAAGCTAACCAGACTATATTGGATAGTATTATCAATATGTCAATACGTATGGTAAACCTTTTTTGAGATGTTAGTGAAGTTGGTTTTGTACTGCACAGGAGTAGATGAGCATTAGTTCACAAGTTTTGCCCCACTTATTGGTCAAGTATTGTGTTAATATATTTATGTTTTCATTGTGAAAGCACAAGCTGTATCTGTGATTTATAGTGATTGAGCTAGTTGTGACAGATGTAGCCTCATACACATTAACCCTTTAGACTCCTTTACCTCCAGGTGAGTGCCTAAGTAATGTTGTAATTATGAAACAACAAAGAGGGGCATTTTCTTGTTGAGTAACTTCATACTGTTGGAGCTGTTTTCTGCTCAAGAGCAGCAAAGGCTGGCCAGCAACAGTAGTTAGACACACAGTATAGAGGTAATCTGGTAGAGATTTGTCTGGAAATTTTAGCAGGTGACTGGTCTATTAAAATACTTAGGTTCATTATTAGTCCATCACAGATCCTCTGGCTTTTTTTGATAATAGAAAAAAATTTATGGTTGTAGATATGATATGTATAGGTTGATGTGGCAAGCAGCAAGAATTATAGCAAGTTGTATAGTGAAAATAAAGGAAAATGTGAAAGCCTTGCATAAATCAGTGTAGTGAAGTGGCAGGGATGGACGAAATGGGAGTGATAGTGCTGTTGATTGGTTTGTCAAACTCTTCAGTGATAGTATGGCTTAAGCTGAGACACCACAGGGCTGCATGAGTGCATGTAATGTATTGTCATATAAAGCAAGGATGGGGAACACAAATTAATTCTCAGATTGCAGAGGGACTGTAGAAGTCATGGACTTGATCTGAATTTAGAGTAGAATAATGATGGAGAGGGTGGTCACCTGCATAGACCATCTAATTGAGAAGGAACGTTTTTGTTTTAGGAGAGGTAGAGAGTGCGTGGACAGGTGTTTTACCACAAGAAATTTTCCTGAGAAATATTTGAGAAATGAGAATGAATCACAGTTGGCACTTTTGGATATGGAAGAAGCCTATGGTACTGTTGACGGAGAAGCCTTGTGTAAGCCCATCAGCAGGTGTTCAAAGGAGAGGTTGTTGGATGGGCTGAGATTAGCAGCAAATGGAGTGGAGAAGACAATCCATGGTGTGGTCTTTGAGGCTTGGCTGTGGATTGTGGATCTGGTTTTGGCACTTAATGCATGAAAGCTGGAGAATGGATGTTTGCAACCAAAGCTTTCTTTTGTTTTTCTTAATGCTATCCATTAAGACAGGAGAGGTAGTTAGGTATG
Source organism: Panulirus versicolor (assembly GCA_032361705.1). Classification (NCBI taxonomy): domain Eukaryota; kingdom Metazoa; phylum Arthropoda; class Malacostraca; order Decapoda; family Palinuridae; genus Panulirus; species Panulirus versicolor. Next base: position 3,696 of record JAUUDZ010444716.1, read on the forward strand.
ACAAGAAGAATTTTTATGCCTTGTCCGGGGTTGAAAACAAAATGTGTCCCTCAAAATGCTGTTGATTGAGAGAATTTTAAGTAGCTGTCATGAAGGATGGTTTAGTGTCTGAGTGATGCAAATCTGCAAGTTGTTTGCATTATGAATTTGGATGAAGAAATGGGTAGGTAAAGGGAAAACAGATGTATGGTTTCATTTGTGGTAGTGCATATATTGTTGTGCTGCTAGAACATTGATTTTGTTGATGCATTTTCTGTTACTGTGCAAAAAACTATTATCAAATTTATTTCATGATTATATGTATTTTATTTACAGTGTCATTGCAAGATATTCATATGCGAAAAGCTTTCAAGTCTTCAACATTATTTGACCAGCAAGTGGTCTCTCGGGATACTATTCCTGCTGCAATGTTAGAAACTTATCAGACATGTGAACAACCTCCTCCTTTGCATCAACTTAACCCTTATAGGTGAGTGTTCCTTTATTTGGAAATTTTTAAGTCTCGTATGATTTTTTTTCTTTTTTAGTTTTGTTGAAATGAGACACCCACAGGATTAACATTAAAGGGGTCATGCAGGTTGTTCTTTTTTTTATTGAATACATAAGGATTGGTCTTCAGCATTTGCATATTATGTTGATTTTGAGATGAAACATGCAGTTGTATTGCCACTTTTATGAATGTGTAGTACTGTAATATATCTAAAGAAGATATTTTTGTTTATGTTTCTGTATATAAATTTTCATGTTGACCTGAGTGAAGGGTTGCAAAAGTAATGGTGTGCTGCTTGTGGAAGGATGGCTTTGGTTTCATTCAGGCAAGGTTGCAAAAGTTGTTTATGCAGAACAAAAATTCTTGTGATTAGGGGTGACTTTTGACAATGTTTTCAATTTGGTTGTGCTTTTTGAGGTTGTATTTATAATCATATCCTCTTGGTAGTGGGCAGTATTGGTAAGAATGTTATGATGTAGAGCAGAGGTGACATTTAGTTATAGTGGCCTGTGTGATGTTAGATTTTTAGGACTTTCATTTTGTTGTGGTGGAGGTGGTGGTGGTGTGCCACCATGTGGAAATCAAATTATGGGAACTTGCAGGGCGTCAAGAAAGTAGTCCAACCCAATGTTAGCTAAGTTACCATACTGCACTTATATCCTTCCTGTAGGAGCAGTTTAGCAGTATACCTATTATTAGGAGGAACAAAGTTTCCTTTTTTTTTTTTATTTTGAAAACCTTGAGTCTTTAGACTGTAGTTTGACTCAACAGTCTCTTAAGAGTTGTCGGTGATCTGCATTTGTCAAAGGTTGATGATTCTTGTTGCAAAAAGAAATACACATTGTATGATGGTTAGACATGTCTAGTGTGTTAATCCAGAGAGTATATAGCTTAATTTTTTGCCATGGCAGCTCAAGACTGCTAACCCCAGAGGGTATGTGTAGGGGTGGCTGAGTTGCCAGCTATCCATGAAATCAGGAGATGGATCCTTACTAGAGGGAAAAACAATCTGCTGAGATGGATGAACCTGACAGGGATTTGGAGAAATCTTTCATTGGATGGATGATAATTCTGTTCTATAAGATGAGGAATGGCATCAAGGCATTTTATACAAATATGCCACTGAAATGTGTCATGAGTTAGTGATGAAAATTGGTTAGTGATTTTGGGTGGAGAGTAAGTGTTAAAGTTCAGATTTCACTTTAAACACACTAGGCATAGGTTGAGGATGTGTACAAGTGATGCTGCTGAGGCTCCATGTATCTGATCTGCCATATTAGATTGGGAATGATGCAATAGTAATTGATAGATGTAAATTGTAGTTTGATACACTGTGTCAATATTTCTGATATTTTTTTTGTATAGATTTTTATGCTTACTCTTGCTTTTTAGGGATGATGGAAAAGATGGCCTGAAGTTTTACACTGACCCATCGTACTTCTTTAATCTTTGGAGGGAGGAGATGACGCAGGAAACAGAACGACTAAAGCTTGACAAAAAGCAAAAGGTATTTGATAGGTTTTAGATTTTTTTGTGATGTACATTTTCAGTTCCTTGTTGTTGAGTTCCTTTCTTTTAGAATATTTTAATTCAGGAGTTTTGGTATTTTAGTTGAGTTCCTTTTTAAGAATATTTTAATTCAGGAGTTTTGGTATTTTACTTGCTGCACAAGTTGTAAATGAGATTTTATTTCCAGTGTAGCATATTGAATTTTTTGTTTTGCATAGGGTACATTTTTGAAGTTTGCATGATTGATTGTATTTTGATTGTGATTCTAGTTTTATAAACTTGATTTTTTTTTGGCTTATCATTATGCAAAATGTTTATTACTTTTTTATTTGCCAGTAGATTAATTTGTGTTGCATTAATCAGATTAGTCCCCAAGAAAGATGATGTTATCCAGTGTTGAATGGACCGTCCAGCATTGATTTGCTTATTCATACCTCCAAATATATTTTCATTTTTAGCATGCACATGGAGGGGAGCATCGAAATGAGGCAAGTTCGTCAGACTGTGTGGGTGCATGGTTATCCCTGGGGCTTTTATATACACAAGTTATTACATTAAGGGAAAAGAGCCATGTTCTGTATTTCTCTCAATCTGTTTTTTATTTTACACTTCATTCTGTGGTTGTATTTTTACTTCTTTGCATTATATTTCTTAGAACTAAGAGCCTAAGGCATTACTTTATCTTATGAGGGACAGGTCTCATTACTTTACTGTGGGTGACTTGGTTTTTGGCCCAGTCATGTCTGACACAAGGTCTTTGTTCTGCTGTGCATTCATCTGACCTGCTTTCTGAACTGGTGCAACAATTAAGAATCCCTGTTTTCTATTAATTTCTAATTTTATTTAGGTTGTTAAGGTAGTGGAGGTGCTTGCAAAATGTAGAATTGAGAAAATAATTTATATCTGATCATATAGTATTTAGATTGTTAAGATATAAGATGTTTCTTCAAAAAGCAATAAAGGGCATCACACTGAATGATTCTTTGTGACTTCTTTGTGTAGTCAAGTGTCTGCTACTGTACAGCACCATAAACTAAGGCTGATTATGAAGTGTCGAATGTGAATGAGTATACTTGAGAAAGATACCCTGACCACAAAAGATTAGTCCTATTCATGTATGCACTCTCTTCTCCTTACCCTCTTGTTCTTTCCCTTAACTAACTATTTTATGTAAGTTTACATAAAGACCCCTCTATTGTTTTATGATTTTATATTTTACTCATTACCTTAAGTGAGAAAATGGCACATTTCAAGTGTGGTTTTTAATCAGAATCCAGAGTTTTAGCTTTTAAGTTATAGATAGTTTTGTCTTTAACACTTGATGTGATGGTCACTGAAATTGATACTACACTAGTGAAATTTGTAATTTGTTTCGTTGAACATGTATGGGACCCTGTCTAGTGCACATTTCTTAGACTTGTTAAGAAAATATGGTCTCGTGTCCAAGTCCATTGATTTGCCAATGTTTGGACATGTTTTTGTATAATCAAGTGGACACATGTCCATGTTGAATCAGATGAAACTTGCAGCACCATTTTGTAGTTGGCGGGGTGATGCAGAGCACATGAACCCAGTTAAGTCATCAATCCATTTGATGACGATGTCCTTACACCTTTATGGATTGTAGTAGTAGGGACATCTGTTTATCATCCTTATTTTGTGATAAATTGAAGAGGATCATTTTAGTCATATATTTTGGAATGTCACTTTCAAAGATTACATTTTTAATGAAAAAGTATTCAAATTCCTGTAGCCATGCTTAGATTTGATTTTTGTAGCCAGTCTCACCTCTTTCACGTGGAGATCATTTATGAGGGTAGAATATACATGTAATTCTTTTCACTAAAGGGTTTTTGAATCCACTTTCGATGCTTTCACCATCAAGCAACAGTAGCTGGAGTGAATGATAAGAAGTCTTCCTGGTGAATTCCATCCTAATGGTGTAGCAGTTAGCATTGCTGAATGAGACCCATTCATGGGGCATGAGTTAGAGCCCACATTGGGTTGAATCCAGGTCGTGGCTTTTGGTCTGCAGTCAACCTAGCTGTTCATTTCCTTTGTGACTAGAACATTCAGTTGCCTGTACCATCTCACCTTCCCTGAAAAAAATGCCTTCCAGTGTAAATGTACTAACTAGATTTAATATGTTAGTGAGCACAAAATAGTGTTCATTCATCATTTTTCTTTAGAAATGTTTTTAGAGTGAGATCAAACAGCTAACACAAAATATAAACAGTATTCAGGATGATTCTTCATTCACTGCCCTTCTCAGGATGCTGGAAAAATTGTATACGAGTTGGATCAATTATTGTAGTTGCATAGCTCGTATATGATGAAGACAAGGAAATTCTTGTATGTCCACATGGCTCTTCAGTAGCTTATGATTTTACTACAGCTTTTCACTATCTTAATTTCAACAATATCTCCTGTAGATGCTTTCTTTGTGATGCATTATTTTCTGACCAGGTAATTTTCTTCTTTTTCTCATTTTCACAAAGAGTTTTGCTCATCTACTGTTAAGTTTGTCCCTAGTGCCCTGTATCCCAAAATTAGATTGAAATTAGAGTTGCCTCCATAAATATTTTTCAGATAATGATGCTCTATTACTGTTTTTTGTTGCCCATTTTAACAGAGTGGAGCAGGTACATAGTATTTTTATACAAATGGTATTGACTGTTGTTTTTATCCAACATACATGTTTTTCTTGAAGTACATGTTATTTGAATCATTTATTGTTAAGAGGTTTTATGTTTCTTTTGATTTAATATACGTTGCCTGATTTTGTTTTTTGCATCGTCAAGTATTTATTTGTTAGCTGTCTGTAAATTATTTCTATGTCAGTCTTTATGAAAACCACTAACATTGCACTCACCCTTAACCCTCATGCTGATATTTGTTTGTTTTCTGCATATATATAAACTCATAATGACTGAGAATTATTTCTCACTAATAGCCTAGCAAGCCTAAAGGAGATGGGAGAAATAAGAGTAAAAAGGTGCCAAGAATGACTGCCAACACCCGAGAAAGACAAAGACAGTTGGCAATTGCACATGGGGAATATATTGCTCCTCAGTCACAGTATAGGGCCCCACTGAATCAAGTTAATGAGGTTCGTATTATGTGATTAATAGAACTTTCATTTTGTGTATACTTTCATGATTATCAATGACTCATTGTTAGTGCATATTACTGAATTCTTAATTTCCTGTTGCTGTTGTGATTTGTTCTGATGAGAGGGCCTTCCCCACAGGGAATATATGATGAGTCAGCGGGAATGAATGCTGCTGATGGACGACCACTACGGCCTAATAGCATAGAACTTCGTGGTCACTACGGAAATGCACATGCTGGGGTATATGTTGTTTGTTTTTCGTATCTTAAGTTTTTCTTTTTATGTACTTCAAGCATTGCATTATATGGTCATGAAGAAAGTTTGCTCTTTGTAGAGACTCAGTTGTTATAGTCACTACTCATAACAGTGGTACGTATACAGTACAATTTTTACATACAGCCACCTGCTATACCATTATCATCTTCATTTAATAACATATTTATCTTAGCCATTCTTTAAGTATTAATTATCTTGACCATAATCTTTATAGAGATGACCATATGACTTGTTTCTTTGTATTTTATGTGTATATTTGTTGTAAAGAGATATTTTGTGTGATCTAGGAAACTCATGTATTGTTTTCAATGTTTGCTAGGAGGGAGTATATGGCACAAATTCCCATCCACATGCATATTCTCCAACACATGAGATGAACCAGTCGGTGCCAGTGGCAGACCACCAGGGCTATCCACCACCTTACCAAGACCAATACTCAGGATACCCACCTCCACCTTATACTCCCGATGGGGCTGTCTCACAGGGTAAGAAATTTTTTTGCCTAGTCTTAAGAGAATTTTCATGATCAAACAAAAAGGTTTTTGGTTACCTAAAAGAAAACTTTTGTATTTCACTGAAGAAGAGTTTACATTTGAGGGGGTGGTATTGTGTGTCCAGCACAGGCATTTTTCCATAAGTTTCATTTTGGCTAACTGTCCAGTGTGATTAACTTCATTCCCATTTCTTGGGGTGGAAAAGGTGCATGCAACCTTTCAGTTCATTTATACGCATCCTCAACCCATATTCAATATCTTGAAAAGTGAACGGAGAACTTTAGAGCTAGTATGAAGTATTACTTTTTACTCTGTGCATGAAGGTGATTCATTATGGGAGACCAAGGTCATAATTCGTGGCATCCACTCAACAAAATGCATCTGATAGGGAGTTGACAAGGAGAGTGTATGATAGCATGATCAAAGGTGTTGGTGTGAGAGGAAGACCACCTGTGACATGGGTAAATATAGTAGAAGAGTATTGGAGGGAGAGAAATAGTAGAAGAATGCATAGAATGGTGTAAGGGAGGGAGGCAAGAAAGAATAGGTAATTGAGAACTCTTTTTGCCACCCCCTTGATGGGATTTCCCAAAGGCAGCGAGCATCAGAGATGTAGATAAATGGATAGGTAGATTCCCTTAGCTAGGTAGATTCCCACAGCTCACAAGCCATACCTGGATGGTTGATTCCCTTATCTCACATGCCACACTTTGTTGAATAATTCTTATGACCCTCATTCCACAACTTGTTGATTGATTCCCTTAACACGGATGCAGCACTTGGATGAATGAATCTCACAATTTGCATGCCACTTGTGGTTGATTGTTTCCCATGATTTGCATACTAGGGTGAATGATTCTCACGATTCGCATGCCACACTTGGGTCAATGATTTCCGCAATTGACATGCCACACATGGTTGAATGATTCCCACCTCTTGCATACTACATCTAGAGGAATGATTCCCATAACTCACATGCACACCTAGTGGAATGATTTTGACAACTCCAATTGTCACACCTTGATGGATGATCCACAACTCATGCCACATCTGGGTGGATGATTACCACAACACACATATCACACCTGAGTAAATCATAACTATTCTCATGAAACACTTGGGTGAATGATTTATACAAGTCTTTTGTCGCACAAAAGATTGAAAGATTCCCCTGACTCACATGCCACGCCTTGGCAAATGATTTCCACAGCTCTTATGCCACACCCAATTGAATGATTCTAATATCTTGCCTGCCCCATCTAGGTGAATTAATTCCCACTGCTTGCTTGTCATATCTGGTTGAATGATTCCCATAACCATATGCTACATGTACATAAATGATTTTCACAATTTATGCTCTACATCTTGATGAGAAGTGCTGATGTAATCTGAAAACATTGAAAGTGTTACATTTATATGTAGATCTGAGTGGCAAGAATGTTCAGCAGCTACACTTGAGGCTTTGGATTTGAGATTTGATTCCTGTTCATCCCACTTCTTTAGGTGCTCCCATATCTCACATGGGTCAGAATGAATGTTCATTCTGTGGAATCATGGTTGACAAAAATTGTAGTACTCTCCCCACTAACTTATTTTGTACTGTTGGGTAAAAAGTAATAATAGGCTCAAAACTCTTGCTAAAGTACTATTATGAGGATTTGATTAAAGAAAGGCAGTTGGAACCTAGAGCATCTCACTGTTTTACTCCTCCTACCAGGATATGCATCTTCGTTGTCATTCAGTTTAACCCTCTAGCCATTATTGTACAGTTTCGGGTTGTCTCTGTGCACCATATCATGTAGATTAAAAGGCATGCTTTACTGGTATTTAGAGGTACTGTATGTCACATGTAACTAGTTAGTACCACGAAGATTCCTAGAGTGACTGTTGCCTTTTCCTATCATTTGAATTGGAAAGTGCCCTTTATCAGTATGTAGAAATGCCGTATGTCAGGCAACTACAGTTAGCTGTGGGAAAGAATCTAAGTGTTACTTGCTTATGTAATGTGATGAGGGACAGTATGCATTGGCATGTGTGCCAAATTTAAGTGTCTGTACAGCAAAAGAAATATGAATTTTAATTCCAGAATTTTTCCTCTTCAATTTTTCTTGATATTTCAAGAAAACTGATAAGACTAGAATTTTTTTTCTGAATTTTTTGATAAAGCTACATCCTTAGGAACTCCCTTAATTTCTGTGGCTTTATCCTTAAAGGGTTAAATTTGGTATGTCCTTTGACAAGTTAATGAAATTCCTCATTTACTTTTATAACTGTATCCATAAGTCATCTTTTTGCCCAGACATTTATGAGAGATATGCTTACTTCACATTGCAGGTAGCACTCCTAGTCGTACTTCAGGTCAGCGTGCACCATCTGCCCGGCCAATGCAGCCTCCTCCAGACCCACCAAGTAACAGCAATACACCCACTCCACCAGGTGGCTCTCACAGTGGTACTCCAACTCGTATACGTGGACCATCCCAGGGGCGTGAGGCTTTACCTCCGCCACCTCCGCCACCTTCTGACCGACAGGTAAATTGCAGATTGCAGAAATTTCACGCTGATTATTACAAACCCTCTTACCATGTATTATTGGATTCCAAATATTTTTGTGTTATCCCATGCATGCATTCATCTTTGTTGCAGTCTTTTACCACCATAAGTTTTTCACAGGAATTTTTGATTTTATGTAAGTTTTTGGAACATTTCTTAAGGAGGATGCTCAACAAACACTGACATTGCTTATCATTCAATGTCGTCCTGTTCACATGCATCTTACTCAGACTCCTGCTTATCTAGTCTCTCCACTGTGAAGCAAGTGTGAGTTACAGTGAATAGGAATGATGTGGTATATGGTAAGTGATGTGTTATCTGTGGGTTGAGCCAAGCCATATGAATTAGTTAAGGGAGACTACAGAGTGGTCTGTGAAGTTTGGTTATGGATATGTGGCTCTGGTTTCATTACATTATACATGACAGCTAGAGAGTTTTTGTGAGCAAATAAAGCTGCTCTATGTTCCTGGCACTGCTTTGCAAATGTGGGAAACAAAAAAAAACTTGCTTCTCCTGGCTTTGTGAGGTTGTATCAGGAGCTTATGAGCAATGGTTTCATTCGCTTACATTCACTCTCAAGCTTTCATGTATGATCACCAGAAGCAGATCTAACTATCTACAGCCAGATCCCACATACCATTCCACTATTTACTATAACTTTTTCATATGTGCTGGTTTATCCCACTGACCCCATTTTGTCCTATGTGTACCACATACTGTCAGTTGATTTTCTCCAATGCACACCACTTCTCTTGAATGTTCAGATCCTGATACCCCCAAAATGTCTTTCACATTAGTCCTCCACTTCCTTCATCCCCTTTCTCTCCTCCATGTATGATGCAGCATTTTAAGTCAGTCAGTCTTCACTCATCCTCACCATATGTCTGATCCATTTCAGCACACCAGGATCAGCTCTTTTGTATTTGATCAACCCACCTCATTCTAAGTATTGTTTTCATTTCCTTCATTTCTTTTGTGTACCAGGCCCAAGGCTTACATCTGTACAACACTGTTAGAACTACTATACTCTCAGACATACTTCTCTTTACCCTAACAGACAAAAACTTCTTCCACACACTTCTCTATGCACCAAGGGCCTAAGCCACCTCTCCTACACCTATGTTCCACTGTGAGTGGGAGGGGAGTTGAAGGGCAAGAATGGCAGTGCATTTAACAGAGACATATCTTTTCTTTTAAATTGGAAGGGGAATATGAGGAATGAGTGAGGTCATCATCTTGATGTACCAAGAAAGAAGGAATCTAACGTGCAGAAAGAAAGATGAATGATACTTATTATTAAGCACAGGTATAACCTTACCTTGCAGTAGAAAACACTTAACTGAACATTGAGAAAACAAGACTTGAAATATGAAGTACACCACAAATATATGGGGAGAAGTTAGCAAAGTGTCAGGAGGGGGACTTAGGGAGGGGACCATTGGGGAAGGGGAGAAGCAATACATGTCGTTGGTGCCAAGGACATGGACGAGTGAAATATCTGTATAGGTTATGGCTGTCAGCATATGAAACTTGAGAAGCCTAAAGACAGTATTGTACTTCAATAAACACGGTTTTGCAAATTCTGAGTTGCTGGTTGGCCAGTAGTGTGTGGTTCACTGATTCATCTCTCGTGCAGTCTCTCATTTGTCGAAGTTAGGCCTGAAACTTGTGAGCTGATGCTTCCTAGTTAGGAAGATAGTGTTTGGTGTTGAAAGCAGTGCTTCCCCTCGAAATAGATTGAAGGTTAGAAGACCTCATTCCTGATTTTTCTAGAATGTATCCAAATGAATCAATCATATGAGCATATAGGGTGTCACTTGGAGAGACAAGTTTTTTTGCAAATTTCAAAACATGCAGTTTTTTATTGAATTGAATAACATTTACTTATTTTGAATGAGTGAAAAGGTAACTTATTTACTGTTGTAACCATAGCATCTTATCCTCCACTTATCTGTATTCTCATCACAGTTACATTAATTATTTGTATGTTCTGTTTTATGTTTTTCAATGTTTTTTCTCCTGGGTAATGATGACCTATTTTGATGGTATATATTGTGGACAATGTACTTAAAATTTTACCAAGGAAGCCTGTACTTCCCCATCTTCTTTCTCTTTCTCCAATTTTTTGGTAATACTCCTTAAATTTCATAAATTATTTTGATTACAGCAACAGGTTTCACTCGATGGAATTGTTCCGGGGGCATCCATGTCTCCAGGTCCTGGACGTCATGCCCAACCATCCTACCACAATGAGCAAGACCTTCCTCCACCACCACCAACACCAGACAAGACCGAAGAGCCTGATCCACCTCCACCATCCCCACCACCCCCACCACCTGTAGCACCTGTGCAACCACCTGGGCAGGTGGTTGGAGCTCCTCCACCTCCCTCTCCTCCACCATTAGTTCCTAATGGAAATGCACCTGGAGCTCCTCCTCCACCACCAATGCCACCACTTATGATAAATGGGGTCATTAAATCGGTAAGGGACTTTAGCACATCTATTAGTTTTACTTTATGAAGATATAGCTCTTAGAATTAATTTGTAAAGAATTTGTTTTGATTGATTTAGGAACACTAGAATGTGAAAAGTAATGAGATGGACAGAATGGAAAATGGTACAGAAGTTCACTTTCTTTGCCAGCACACTAAATAGAAATACTGAAATGGAGATCAGGGTTAGTTTTAAAAGATAGAAAACTTACCAGAGATCTGAGAATAGATGTAGAGGAAAAAATCAGTGAATGGTTGGATTAGTAGGACCACCTGTAAAGTGATTGTACATGGGCCTGAAACAGCAGAATGGTAGACAAGGTGTCAGCAAGTTAGATAAAGATGTAAGTTTTTAAAGTGGGTTTGACATAAATGAGAATAAAAATAGTAAGGGATTAGGCCATGAAGTGTGATGTTATAAGTGGACTAGTGATATGAAGGTTGTGTGTTGTTTTGTTACGAACTTGCTGAGGGAATGCCTGTGGAAGGGATGAGCATAATATTTGAGTTAGGTGAATAAGGTTAGTTGTGAGTAAAGGAAAATCATTATGAACAATAACAAGGGGAAAGGAAGGAATATCAGCATGGTAGAATGCTCAGATACAGTGAGGGACCTTGCTCTTATAAAGGTCTACAAGAGCTGCCCATCCCTATAATCTCTTAGTTGTTTTTCTCATTTCCTTTCAACTGAGATGGCCTTGAATTGGACATGTATTACTTGTGCCAAGTAGGTCTTCATAAAAAGAATAATACAGCTGTGTTAGATGATGTATTTGTTCTTTCACACTGCAAATTTGCATATGATACAATATGATGTTTCTAGTCAAGCATTCCACACTTTGGTAACTCCCTTACGCCAGCATAAGTGAAGATATTGGTGCTCACTGAAGTGGCGTTCATGTTTGTAGAACTTGCTACTCTCTTGGCCAGGTATTGTTATAGTTTATTTTTTGCTGTTTTAATTTAGATGGTCACTCTTCTTGCTCTTTCCCTCTTATTCCTGAGTATTTTGCCTGTATAATGGTGTCCAACATGTATCCAAGATCTAGTAATGAATGTGTTAATGCTAGTGGTATGAAAAGAAACCACGATAAGCTTATGATTTTTGCAGAAAGTGGAAATTCTGTGGAAGTTAGAGAAGGTGAGTCATTGCTTAACCTTTTTGACTGATTTAGTTTTGGTTCTTCAACAGTTTGTGACAGAGAAGCAACATGAAAAACTAAAGTTCTGTAATGAAAGTGACATGAATAAGTGTGTACATGATATAAAAGATTTGCATTTTTATGTATGATTACAATAAGAAGTACCCATTTATATATCTCGTAATGTTATAACCTGTAGTGACATTAAAAAACATAAGTTATGATGAATACAATATTGTTGAGACAGTAACACTGGAAGAATATTTTGCAAGGCAGTTGTATTTGCATGGAAAATCCTATTCCTATTATTTATGTTTCTAGTTATATTTCCTCATGACTTAGATTCATATATGTTTTTCAGCAATCCCAGACTGTTCTTGCAAAACCCAAGAAAACTGAAAAGAAAGTTCTTCCACCAGTTGAAGTTGATGGTCGAAGTGAATTGCTCAAAGCCATCAGAGAAGGTTGGTAAACAAAAGATAGTGTTAATGATACAATTGAGATGGAGCCAAGTGAGGGCTTTTCTTGCAGGCTCAGCCATCTGTTCCTGGATCTACCTTATTTTGACAGAGAGAGACGTGCAGGGACAAAATATCCCTTAACCTTTACCATCCTGCATCAGTATCCTTCTCTATGGGGCACCTTTGCCATCATGAATCTGTCACTTCCATTGGGCAGGACCACAAGGTAATAAAATGTGATGATGTGTATGAGGACAGTTGAAGTGTCTCTGTTTAATGTCATCAGTTTGGAAGGTACATTATGAGCATGAAGAGTCTTTTGATATGTTGAATTAGTGTTTGTATTGCTGGAATACTATGTTAGAAAATTATGTAGAAGTAGTCAGTAAGAGCCTCCAAAAACACTGCCATATAGTTCTATCTATCTATCTCTGACATCTGTTCCAATTGGAATTCCATCAAAGGGGTGGCCACGGCAACAGTCTCCAAAACTCCAGTGTCACTTCTTAGCCTGTAGTACCTCACACCTTAACAGGCCACTGGTAGAAGGCAAGTCTAGTGCAGTGTTTGCAGAGGCTCCTACGTAATCTATCTAATGTCCTAATGACCACTTTTATCTAGTGCTCCTACCTACAAATACTACCTAATGCTCGTGCCTAAATATTCCAAGAGTTGCCCTTATCCAATGGCCGCCTGTTAAAGGTAAGAAGCAGCCCTGGAGTTCACCATTTATGGAGACTCTTTTGCTGTGGCCATTCCCTTTGGATGTTTCTGAAGGGAATGGGTGCAAGAGATATGTATAGGTACATAGATAGATAGATATGCTACCATTGCTGCTTCATCAGCAAACAGTTGACTTACTTCTCAGGGTGAAACATTCGGTAGAAGTTTTAGGTAGGAACATTAGGCAGGTGTATTGGGTAGAGGTAGTTAATCGGAACATTAGGTAGAAGCCTCTGCAGACACTGCACCAGAGTTGCCCTTTGCCTATGGCCTGTTAAGGGTGTGGCACTAAAGGCTAAGAAGCAGCACTGTAGTTCACTAGTTACAGAGACTTGATTGCTTTAGCCATCCCCTTGAAGGAGTTCCAGGTAGGAACAGGCATCAGATGTAGATAGATAGGGATGGGTGATGTTCAGATTGTAGATGGAAAACTGAAACTTGTGTTTTTCTGGAGAAATGGCTTGTGGAATGGACTATTAGACTTATATATTAGGATGGTTGTTTAGTGCTTGTTGGGTTGTTTTCAGTGTGTATTTGCTTTGTTGTGTTATATTTGTTGAGGATTAGGGTGATCAGTGAGTAGATATTTCTTGAAGTTTGAGGGAGGGGTAAGCTGTTTATTTCTGTTTGTTTATTTTTTTGGTTAATTATGGAGTAATTTGGGTGGGAGGGGTCTTACGCTGTTGCATGTTGAGGTGGGATTTTACTTGGAGGATCTTAGTCTCTTTGTTTAGGTGTAGAGTAATTTTGGATACTAGGCAGTCACCGAGTGTTCTGAGTGTTGTATTTCTGTGGTTTACACCTTTGTTGAATTTGCTTTTAAGAGGTTTCATGACTAGATAGGTGAGGTGTAATTAAGAATGGAAGGGATGAGTTGTTTTGAGGATGCACAGGGAGTCTTTCTCGTGTACATATCTGATGTCGGTTAGATTACTGAGGGCTTTTAGTTTGTGTTAGTTTTGCTTGGATGTTCTTGAAATAGGGGATTATTGTCATATGTATCATTTGTGATGGCTAGAATGGTTGGTGTTCTGTTCAGTGGAAGTGATTGTTTATTAATGCTGACTGGAAAGTGTGAGCTGCATTTGTGGCTGTTTGACGTGAAAGAGGTAAATGAAGACTTCTTTGGAGTAGCATGCATTTTTTTTTTTTTTTGTGAGCTGCTGTCCCAGGTTTGAAATGTATTGTTGTATGATTGTTGTTGTATCTGTGGTGTCAAGATGCTGTGGTCTAATGGTAAGATATTTGATAATTTGCATTATTGCAGGTATCCAGCTGCGTCCTATGTTGGATGATGTTAAGACGAAGCCAAAGGAAGATCCAGACAGCATTGATGTTGCATCCATCCTGCAGAGAAGATTTGCCTTTGAAGTCAGTGATAGTGAATCTTCTTCTGATAGTGAGTCAGATAGTGATGAGTGGGATGACACTAGTGCATAGAACTGAAAATTTTATTGGCTTCTGTATGTGAGCTTTTAGTTTAAATAGCAGTGCTAAGATAAAAGAAGTATTCAGAGCATTCTTTGTGCTGTTACTCAAAAATTATTAACAATGCATCTCTTGACGTATGTATTGAGTCAGAAGACTAATTGGTCAGTACAGGTCATGGATAAATGCAGTTTGTATCCTTCAGTTATCACATGCTCTGTTAGCCAAGTGTGGCACTTGTTTTATTCTACGTGTATTGGTTTGTCTCATGTTGGAAAACAAAAAGACAATAGACTGAGTGAATGACCTCAATAGGCCAGATTTCTATTTTGTGTTAGTCGGATAGGATGAAAAATATTATTTGTGGCTGAAAGTTTATATGGAAGAGGGAACTGTTGTGGCATACTTTGTATGGCATATACTTGGTGAAATGAGAAGAGCGTATATGAAAATAGTCAGTAAGTGAGTGACGAATTATTGATTCATACTTTATTGTAGAGATGTAACCATTATTGGTATGGTTTGCAAAATCAGCAGTCTCTACAAAAAGTTGCACTGGAAATAATATCAGGAATAATGCAGTGTTCTTGCAAGTGATTATAGTTTCATATTACACAAATTTGTAAATTAGTTCCTTTCATATATATGCTTTGTTTATGTGATAACCTGTTACCCATTTGTCATTACTGACATGCTTATATGTTATGTATAAATTTTTGGGTTATTATAAGTTTTATTTCCAAAGATGAAGTCCTGTTTATTATTATTGTATATATAGATTTTCTTCTCTTTCTACTGGTGACTGTTCCTCCCATTTTTTACTGTAACATTTGGCCAACTACATTAACTCAGTATGTGATATAGAGTAAAACCTCATGAATTTGGAGAAGCAGTTTTACAAAATTTGTGAAATCTTAGTCTCACGTGACGCTTCTTTTTAACAAGGTAGAAATGTTAAATGGTTCTTATGGCATGCCTAATTTTAACTTATTACTTTGCTTCCTTGCAACACAAAGGCACCAACATTAAGTTTTGAGTGTAGATTTATAATGAATTGAGGTGAGTGGATAGGTTTTTTTGATATGACACAGTATAAATAGAATTTGATGGTTCATTATTAAATACATGTTCGATGGGTGTTTATGGTATGGCAAAGGAAAGGAAGGAAGTTGGACGTCTCCCACTCAGTTCCTTGTTTAGAACTGTAATCTTCTAGGTATACTTTCCCTCAACATTTTACCCTTTAGTAAGTGTTTTAACATCAGTACAATTAGTTGTAAACACACTGTTTTTATTTATGTAGCAATTATTTCCAAGTTTTAGGCTGTTTGGTTGATACAGTTGACAGATATGGCAGAATACTAGTTTCTAGGGAAGTGTATTTGTGCCAATCACTTTAGAATTGATATTTGATATCTATCTCTCAAGAATTGATTTGCTAATATCCATCACTTGGGAATTGGTTTGCTAATATCTGTCGGATGTCACAGTTGTCAGACTTTGGTAATTGCATTATGCTCATGTTATGCTCTATTTATTTCTAAAGGTTCATGAAGCTTATTACTGTTTTGGAATACGTTGTGGAGATGTTCTTCAGGGTATTTATATCTCGCTAATGCGGGAAATGGCGAATGTGTTGATGCTATGAAATTTTATTGTTCTGTATGTTTTGGATCATGTTATATTTTATGGGGTTCGCCTTATAAAACAAGTACATGTTTGCGGCATATCCTGTGAGAGATAGGAGGATGTGCAGTCAGGCATCATTTTCGTGATGGTTGGTGGGGGGACCTCCAGCCAATCACAGTCGAGATGTGTGCCTGCCTCTGTGATGTCAGCATCTCGTTTACTTATTTCTTTTTGTCAGCCAATCAGAACTGACCCTGGATAATTACTCATCTAGTAAATACCACAAGATGTGTTGTGAGAGTTTGATTGCTTCAGTTAGCAGCACCAAGATAAGTAGTGTAATTTTCTCTTGTCTACAATTTGGAAGGTTGTAGCCTCTGTATTGCATTGCATTTATTTGTTACATATATTTCACCTGTGTGTAAAGCGTAATAGAATTACCATTTTTTTTTATACATATTCGCATTTCCCATGTAAGTGAGGTAGTGTTAAGAACAGAGGACTGAGCCTTTGAGGGAATATCCTCACTTGGCCCTCTTCTCTGTTCCTTCTTTTGGAAAATTGAAAATGGGAGGGGAGATTTACCAGCCCCCTTTTCCCTCCCCTTTTAGTTGCCTTCTGCGACATGCAGGGAATATGTGGGAAGTATTTTTTATCCGCTATCCCCAGGGATGTTATTTTTTTTGCATACTTAATCACTGTTTCCTGTGTCAAGTGAGATAGTACCAGGAAATAGACATAGAATGGTCCATCCATTCATATACATATACATTTACATAAATGCCGATACACGCACATTTTTTCTCATTTTTTCTCTTATTCACCATTTTCTGCATTAGCATGGTAGCAATAAAAACAGAGAGAAATCTTCACTTGGTCCCCTTCTCTGTTCCTTCTTCTGGAAAATTAAAAATGAGAGGGGAGGATTTCCAGCCCCCCACTCCCTCCCCCTATAGTCGCCTTATATGACACACAGGGAATGCGTGGGTGTGTACATGAGTGGATGGGCCATTCTCTGTTTGTTTCCTGGCTCTACCTCGCTGACGTGGGAAACACCAATTATGTATGATAAATAATAAAATGAATTTATTACATCCAATCTTATATGTTTTTCAACAGGTGTCTCACCCTCTAGAATACACTCCACGCAAGTTTGTCATCCATCAAGAAAGTGGACACTTGGTAGTAATTGAAACTGATCACAATGCTTATACAGAAGACACTAAACGCCAGAGAAAAATGCAGATGGCAGAGGTTAGTGCATGTTAATCTTACTTTGTTCATACAGTGGTACTTTATGTGATGTGCTAAGAAGCATAGGACATGTTGACATGGCTTTGCTCATGCAGTGGTGATTTCTTTGATGTGCCCAGCAGCACACCATGTGATGAGTCTTTGTTCAGTTTAAGTCTTTTCCTCCTTTAATGCATCTAATGAAACAGTGCTTGCCAATGTGTTTTTGCTGGGACCCTAATGGTTCACCATCTTATAAAACTATAGGTGAGATAAAAATGTCTCCCCTCTTCTCAAAGAAATGTCTTTTATTTTTGAAATGATATTGTGATGTGCTGTCAGTAGACTGGATCAGGGCATATGAGGTTTCTGAGATAAACTGAGGAAAAGTCTGTATGGTTTTGTTTTGAATAGGAAGCTGTGGTTTTGGTGCTTTACACATGACAGCTAGAGGGTGGATGTGAGTGGATGCAGCCTTTCTTCATTTGTTCTTGACGCTACCTAGCTGATATGGGGAATGGTGATCAAGTATGAAAGAAAAATGATTGTGACTAAGCTAATGGATAAGAGTAAGCCTCTTGCAACCTGTATTGAGGACCAAGTACAGTAATGCTCTGGTAAAAAGCACTTCTTTTATTGTCACTTGTCCTTAAGCTTTTAACAGAGTTCAAAAACCCCCAGTGTTTAACTTCTTTAGGTGTATTTCAGGCAGAAGTCTTCCATGGAAAAGTGACAGGGTTAGAATTTTTTCTGGCTAGGAGTTTGTTTAAGGGTTTTGGCACTCCATTTGAGACTGAAGATTAAGGTAACTGTCAGATCCATTTCAGGGAAGTGCATTGAAATTTGGGGGAGACTCTCATTTCCAAGATCCCTGCTGCTAGTTCTGCTAGGTATTTTGCCTAGTTTCCAAAGATCTCAGTTGATGTTGGAAAAACAAGACTGTAAGGATTTTTGCAGAACCTAGGAACTACCCTTTCTGCTTTCATATGTTTGTTTTCCCAATTCATCCAGTTTTGGTGCTAGGATGGTACTTGAATTGCATGGTCAGAGTTCTGACTAGCATCCTGTCTGTTAATCGTAGATGTCTTGTTCCATATTCATTGTAAAAATTTCATAGTTGAAATAGAGAACTGTTAAACTCAGCCAACCAGGGATTAACTGTGAAATGCTTGACTTGTGAAAGTATGTTGCTACAAATTTTAAGAAAAGAATTCTTAAATCTTGTAGGAATTGAGAGAGGCAGCTGGAGAAGAGGAGGCTGAGGTTGCAGAGAGGATGGCAGAAGCTCTGCTCTCAGAGGATCTCCCAGATGCTGTGTTTGGTGCCCCAAAAGCTGGTCCTGGCATGTGGGCTTCACTTATTCGTATTATTGAACCCATCCAGGGTAATACACTTCACACTATCAGATTAGACCAGAATGAAGCAGCCTTCAGGTAAGTTGGCTTATTCTGAGTTTTGTTATCAATTATCTGCACTTTATGTACTTGTCATACATTTGTAAGCTGTTGAAACAAGTGCTTGGGCTGATATTTCAGTTCAGGCCTGTTGCACTGTTGTTTGGCATGCTAAGTTATTACACCATCTTTAGAAATTAGTATTTTGATTCATTGAGGGAAGGTTTTAGCAAGATAACAGCTGGTGATGCTACTTTCAGCAAACAAGGGCCAAGAATAATTCATTTACACTCTTAAAGCTAGGAGCCCCCACTCATATCCTTGTTTCATCTAGTAGTCCCCCCCCCCCCTATACACCCCGCAATCCTCATGGAACCACCACTTCTTTCCCCCCTCCTCCACTACCACCACCTCTTCCACCTCCTCCTCCTGCTCCTCCCGCCGCCGCCGCCGCCGCGGGTCGACCCCACTCACAACGACGACCCTTCCATGACCCTTGGAGACTCGCGGGTCAGAAACGCGGGGATAACACATGGCGGGGAATTCGAGAACAAAGACAGATCAGTCCAGTGCCAGAATCTCCCGCGTTGAACAAAAAAAAAAAGGTTAAAGACATTAAAAGGACTCACTCGAAAGTCCTGCTTAGTGGTGAGTTGTTGGGAGAAACGATTCGTTTACGATAGGAATTCAAATGTAGAAGACATCGTAGAAGAATGTAAAAAGGGGCTGATTGGCACCAGACGATATTGTTATTGTTGGCGCTCCCTCAAGACGAAGTGTAGGTCATTACGCTGTAAATGGATCACTGGGTGTGAATGAGAGACTGAACCTGTGCATAGATGCTAACATCAGCCTTTGTCGACCCTTAGCTCGACTATATGAGAGACAAGTTCGATGTTAGTATCAAAATCTAATCCCCTTAAACCAGTACTATTGCGACTAACTTTAAAAAATGTGGATTCTAATGAGTCTATCCCTTATTGGTTCATGCCCAGGGGAATTATGGGCCAGTTTTAAGCATTAGGTTATGCACTAACGAGACACAGTCGTTCCCACGTACGACAGAAACAATAAAACCAACAACAATAGGTCTGAATGGTACTTATCTTACAAGAGTTGAACAACGCAGAAATATGATACTCCTCTACAAGCTTAAG
>JAUUDZ010444716.1:23798-37882 GCA_032361705.1 Panulirus versicolor
TCAAAAGATATATTTTTGGACTTTCAAAAAGCATTCGGCAAAGTCTCCCTCCCCTTGTTATATTGATGCATCTAGTCCGGGCCTTGAAAACTACTGGTTGCACGGGAAACTGGATAGAAGACTAGTTACGTGACAGAGGCAGAGTTTGTATTGAATGGTGAATCATCACCGTGGTCACCTGTTACGCGTGGGGTTCCTCAGGGATCCATCCTGGGGCCTCTGCTTTTCATCATCTATATCAAAGATCGTGATGTAGGGCTGGATGACTTAGCGTCCAAATTGGCATATGACACGATGATCGACAATACCAATTTCGAAGGAAGACAGGCTAAGATTACAAAGAGGATCAAGGTAAAATCTCTTAATGGTTTAGTAGATTATGGCAAATGCCATTCAATGTAAATAAATGTCAGCCACAAGATAAAGGCCAGAACTTGTGTAATTATATAGGTACCACTGTCTCCAACAGATCTAAACTCTCCCAGCACTGTAATAAAGTCAGCAAGAAAGCAAACAAGATGTTAGGATTTATTAATAGAAACTTTACGTACAAAAGCAATAATGTAATAGTAGACCGAGCTCGTAAATGCTGTGCAGGACTAAGTCCTCTATTTAGGCAGGGATATTCCCAAATTGATTCCTTCCTTGCCTAACAAAAATGAGGACAGACTACGAGAACTGGACTCATTCTTTCGAAGCAAGAGGCGTCCCTGAGGCAGGTTAATAGAATGTCTTAGAATACTTAATTCAACAACGTCGACACAGAAAATTTCTTGGCAGTAGCACCAACATTACTAACGAATAAAAATGGACTGAAACGTTGAGATCACAAAGTTAATCTAGGCTTTACGAAACAGCTCTTTACCAACGCCATCACTAATGCGTAGAATAAGCTCCTAGAACATGTCTTTCAAAGTAACATCCTTAATATCTTCAAAATCAGACTTGATCGTCACTTGTCACTCTCTCCGGTACTAAATAATTCACTTAATCAGTCATCATAATGTAGTGGGATAATACCATGCTACCTTCTCAACCACCAATCTCTCCCTGGCCAGGCGGCGGTAACAGTGATTAACCCATGTCGCCTGTGTTAAGAGAACAAGTGAGGATTACTGAATAATTTTTCAACACCAGGACTAATACAGACATGGTCAGTCGAGAGGCTGGAGCTCAAGTTTATCCTTACAATTGTGTTTATCACAAAAAATTATGGAGTGCAGGTCTTTGGTGATGGAATGCATAACAGATTCATGTTCATTCTACTTTATGACTTTCCTATGATAATTTCCTTCAGGCATTTTAATCCTGCAAGGTATTCTTTCTAACCTTTTCCATCCGGCATGTGCTGGAGGGAGTGGAGGGTTGTGTGGTCTTTGTATCTATGTAACAAACGTTTTAGAGAGGACTAGACAAATGAGTAAAAAGTGCCAAATGAACCCAGTTGACAAATATGCTGTAAGTGTGGCAGCAGAAAATAACAGTTTTGTGAAAAAACAGTATGTGTGGTGAGCATTATGCACTAGACCTGCCTCATAATATGATCTTTAAGTAAGTGTATGTAAATAATTACTCTCTTCTTTCATTTGGTTGACCAGTTGATGTATACACAGTATCATGCACTTCAGCCTAAGTAACAGATCTAAGTGTTACTGAGTATGAACAAGAATCTGATAAAAAGATATTTAAGAGTGATTTATTGAGGGCAAGAAAGGCAACAAAACAGTAGTGGCTAAAAAAGGAAAATTGTGAAAGTGAAGGAAGTCACTGCACTCCAGGAGTGATGATACGGTTACCTGTAAGTTCTGCATGATCTTGGACATACCAGGGTAGTTACCCATTTACCCACCCAGGTTGGGTTTTTTTTTGGAAAAAAAAAAAACTAAATCTGAATGAAACAAAGCTCAAGGGTAAGGGGGTAAGAATGGTTTGGAAATGGCTTAGGAGTATTGTGAGGAATTGATGAGAGAACAGGAACTAAGGAAGGCAAAGCACTACAGAAGCAGGAGTTCTAGGAGTGTGATAGAATATAAGTAAATTTACAGTGAAATGGGTAACACTGAAAATGGATGATAAGAAATGATTGATTGATGGTGCTTATGCACCTGGCCATGAGAAGAAAGATCATGAGAGGTAAATGTTTTGGGAGCAGCTGGTTGAGTGTGTCAGCAGTTTTAATGTAAGTGACTGGATATTGGCTATGGATGATTTAAATGACAAAGTAAGTAATTTGGCAGTTGATAGTATAGTTGGGGTGCATGGGATATTCAGTGTTATGAATGGAACTGGTGAAGTTTTTCGAGTTGTGTGCTGACAAAAGACTGGTGATTGGGAATACCCTGTTTAAAAAGAGGGATTTACACAAGTATATGTATGTGAGTAGAAGAGATGGTCAGTGGGCATTATTTGATTATATATTAATTGATAGGCATGTAAAAGAGACTCTTTTGGATGTAAATGTGCTGAAAGGGGCAGCTAGTGAGATATCTGATCACTATCTTGAGCAGGCAAGTGTGAAGATTTGTAGAGTTTTTGAAAAAAAAGGAAATCTTGTCTGGGTAAAGAGTGTGATTAGAATAAGTGAGCTTGGAAAGGAGTCTTGTGTGAAGAAATACCAGGAGAGATTGAGTTTAGAATGACTGAAGATGAGAGTAAATGAAGAGAGAGGAGTGGGTGAGGAATGGGAGGTATAGGGAAGCAATGATGGCATGTGCAAGAGATGCTTGTGGCATGTGAAAGGAAGGAGGTGGACATATTAGAAAGGGAAGTGAATGGTTGGATGAAGAACTAAGGTTGCAAGAGAATGAGAAGAGAGGCATTTGACCAGTACTTACAGGGAAGGAGTGCTAATGATTATGAGATGTATAAGAGAAAATGGCAGGAGGTCAAAAGGAAGATGCAGGGACTGAAAAAGAGTGCGAATGAGAATTGGGCTGAGTGAACATCAATAAACTTTAGGGAGAATGAAAAGACGTTTTGAAAGAAGGGAAATAATGTGTAAAAGACAAGGGAACGAATGGGTACATTGAAGGGAAGTGATAACATGTGGTGATGAAGTGAGGAGGAGTGAGTATTTTGAAGGATCGTTAAATGTGTTTGATGATAAGAGTGGCAGATGTAGGATGTTTTGGTCAGAGTGGTATGGGAAGTGTGAAAATCATGGGGAGTGGTTTGGTGAAAAGAGAAGAGATAGTGAAAACCTTGTGTAAGACAAAATGCTAAGGTGGCTTGAGTGGATGGTATTGCTGTTGAACTTATTAAGAAAGGGGTGACTGTGTTGTTGATTGGTTGGTAAGTATACTCAATGTATGGATCATGGTGAAGTGCCTGAGGCTTGGCAGAATGCATGTGTAGTGCCACTATTTAAAGACAATGGAGATAGTGCCACTATTTAAAGACAATGGAGTGTTCAAACTACAGAGGTATAAGTCTGTTAAGTATACCTTTTAAGTTGTATGAGAGGGTATTGATTAAGTGAATGAAGGCATGTACAGAGAATCAGACTAGGGAGGAGCAGTGTGGTTTCAGAAGTGGTAGAGGATATGTGGACCACTGTTTGCTCTGAATGTTTTTGAGAAATACTTAGAAAAATAGGTAGATTTATATGTAGCATTATGGATCTGGAGAAGGCATATGATAGAGATGCTAAAGATGCCTTGTGAAATATCTTCAGAATATATGGTGTGGGATGTAAGCTTCTAGAAGCAGAGAAGTTTTTATCAAGGGTGTAAAAATGTTTGTGTATGGGTAGGAAGAGAGGAGAATGAATGTTTCCATGTTGGTCTGTAGCTAGGGTGTGATGTCACCATGGTTGTTTAATGTTTATGAATGGGTTGTGAGGGAGGTAAAAATGAGAGTCTTGGAGAGATGGGTGAATATGCAGTCTGTGGAGAATAAGAAGGCATAGGAAATGAGTCTTGTTGTTTGCTGATGATACAGCACTGGTGGCATATTCAAGTGAGAAGTTGCACAAGTTGGTGACTGAGTTTGAAGAGTATGTGAAAAAAGAAAGTTGAGAGTAAATGTGAATAAAAGCAAGCTTATTAAGTTCAGCTGGGTTGAGGGACATGTTAGCTGGTGTGTATGCGTGAATTGAGAAAAACAGGAGTAAGTGAAATGTTTTAGATATCTGGAAGTGAACATGGCAGTGAATGGACCCATGGAAGCAGAAGTGAGTCATAAGGTTGGAGGGTGGAAGGTTCTGGAAGTGCGGAAGAATGCATAAAGAGAAAACATTATTTGGGAGGGCAAAAATTTAATTGTTTGAAGGCATATTACTCCCAACAATATTATATGGATGTGAGGCATGGGCTAAAGAGCTGTGGATGGGGGTGGATGTGTTGGAAAGGAAATTTTTGAGGTTTTGACAGATGGAGAAGATAGCTTGACAAAGAAGCTATATGTGTCATAAGTTGAGAACAAGGAGAACGGGAAGACCAAAATGGAGATGGAAGGATGGAGCGAAAAACACTTTGAGTGACCTGGGCTTGAGTATGAAGGATGGTGAAAGGTATGCATGGGATAAAATTAATTGGAGCAATTGGGTGTACTAGGGGTCAACAGGCTCTCAATGGACTAAACCAGGGCATGTAAAACATTTGGGGTAAGCCATGGAAAGTTCTGTGGGGCCTGAATGTGGATAGAGAGCTGTGGTTTCAGTGCATTATACATGACAACTCAAAAATGGATGTGAACTGATGTGGTTTTTCTTCATTTGTTCATGGCACTACCTCAATAATGCAGGAAATAGAGAAGTATTAATCTTTTTTATTGTACTGATGCTTATTTAGTGATATTTACCTGAAAGTTAGCACATAAAATGGAAAATTAAGTACAGTAAATAATTTTGTATAAGCCACTAAAACCACAAAAAAGATTGCATAAGAAATTTAAAATTATACCATAAAATATATCCTCAAAACTACACTGTTCTTCAAAATAATTGTATACAGTTACAGTACTTTAAGTAAAGGGTAAAAAGTAACCAATCTAGGCATCACACATTAACATCGACACAAAAGCAACACCAGATTAAAGAAATTAATTTACTCCACTTTAAACTATGCCTTTGCTACCTGATCTTCCACCCTCACAAAAGTAAATCAAACAAAGCTGCATATCATACAAAATAGTTCACTTAGAACGATCACTGGTTACCCAACAACTGCAAATACTCGACACTTTCACGATGAACCAAAGATCATCTCAGTGCACACTTATCACAACATGCTTAGCACTCAAGTCTATGCAACAGCACTGGACCCCTCCCACCTAAACCACTATAAGTAAGCACCATCCCCAAGTAGAAATAAAAAGCTTACCCCTGCCTCACACTTTAGTAACCTCTACTTACTGGAAACTCCACCCCATCATATATGAGACAAAAGACACATTGAAATAACCCAACAAGCACTAAACACTTAAACTCCAACCCACTAAACATAAAACCATTAGAAACCTTACTTCCCAGTGTTTAAACTCCAAAACCCATCGAAGATAAAACTGTTAGAAACCATTCTTTCCAGACAAACATGAGGCACACTCTCCCGTTTACACTCTGGACATCACCCATCACTACAACACCATTTCAACATATCCCAAGACTCTTGATGATGCCAGTTAAAAGAGCTTGTTGTATTGCAAAGAGAATAAAAAGTTATGGTGGAAAATACAGAAAAACAAAAATGCACTACATTTAGAATCAAACAAGATTATGTACTGTCTTGCACTGAAGTGTATACTGTACTCACCTATCTGGTGTGTTGGTCACAATTTGCAGACTCCTTGTTGCATTACCAGCCAGTGGATCACACGCCTTCACCATATATAATGTACTACACTGTGTTGTACAGTTATTATATTTCTATTTTCTTTCATTTGGAAAGCATGTAGCACCAACAGGTAAGTACTTAAAACAACAGTTCATATTACGGTATGTTACACTTAACAGAAACAATTTCATGTATAGTACTGTCCTGAAATTTTCTTTCAGTTAACTTCACAAAATTATCTGCTGTCTTTCTTACGTTTAAACTCATGACTGAATGGGCATTTAACATTTAGAGAACTATATTATAAACTCTTGGAGAAATGTTTTTTCTATTGTCATAAGTTTTTTCCAAGTATTCATTAATGATATACTTTTTCAATAAACACATTTTCCAACATGAATAATAAAGGAACTTTAATTTCCTGTAGTTGTTATCAACTTATCCATCAGTCAAAACTGAAATCACACGTTGAAGTTAATTATATTTGTCAGGAAATAAATACAATGTTCTTATGTAATGTATTTAGAAAAAGGCAGTTTTAAGTTTCACTGATCAATGCTTCAAACAGGCAGTGGTGTTCTACACCTACTTTCATCAAGAATTCCATGTACATCAATCATCTGTATGTTATCATCAAATGGGGAGTATGACTTGGCACATAAGATGAAGGGCTTGATGCCATGGATCCAGGACTGCACAAAGATGACAGGCAGGCACTATCACTGGGCTTTCTAAATGCGAGTTTGAAAATATCCTGTGTCTCCTTGATTTTGATTTTTTTCAAATGAACTTCAGTATATAGTGTAACTGAATAGTATCATGGGATGTGCAACCCAGTTACTTTTTGAATAGTTTTAATGAGTGGCCATTATCCTTTGTTGATTCTTCCTCTGATTTATCTTTAGATAGCTCACTAATACCAGGATTCACATTTTTAATATCCTGATTGCTAGGTATAAATATGTCAAGCTGGTCATCCATCCTTAAACACTTCTGGTCATATTGCTCCTTAAGTCAGCAAAAGGAAGACTGATTACTGGAATGAGATCATAAAGCATCATTGACCTGGGATATGAGTCTAGCTGGCCTGCCAACAAAATCGTCCAATTCTTCCTCGTCTGGCAAGTTATCCATGAACATGTCCTTAGGCCACAAGTTCCCTTGTGCACAACATATTGTGACACCCTAAGCACCATCATATAGAAGCCACACCATATACTGTGCATATTTTCAGAAAGGTAATCACACCATGGTCATAGTTCACTGTCACAGAAAGTATAAACTTATTTCGTGTTGAATGACACCCTGGTCCAGTGGACTTATAAGGAAGTAAACAAGTTGCAAACATGTTCACCTAGATTAACTAAGCTTCTGGGGTATGTGCACTACAATTATCAGAATTAATTTGGTGTTTTTTGGCATACAAAGCTTTCTGAAGTGTGACGACCTCAGGCACAAAAAAAGTAATGGGATCAATCATGGAATATATATATTTATCCAACCATTACATTGCATTCTGTAATGTACAGGTAAATGGATAACATCTCTCAAGGTTCGTGGCCTTTTGTACTTAATTAGGGACTTCGACCTGTGGATTCCTTCTGCATCAGCACATAACACAGTCGCGACCCGTTTTCTTGAATTCCTGAAACATTCATTTTATCATAACCCCATCAAAACAGCCCAGTTTCCTCTTTGTAGCAAATTTGTCCTGGTTTGAGGCCATGTTCATCAACAATTGTTACAAATATGTTGGAATACTGTCTTGTTCACTGGCTACATCCATGGCCAACCTGCCTTGGGGAAAAGTTGCACTTCAAGATCCATCTTTTCATCTAACTCATTAGCTTTACAGGTAATTAGAGGGCCAGTGATACACATTCCCTCTGATCTGTCACGTAAATTGATGTTATATAATGTGGATGAAGCGATGTTATACTCGCATTATTCGGTCACCGAGGTTCACCCAGACGCCTAATAAGGCCAACCTTCAGCAGTAGGGACAGACACAGCTTTTTCTGTACGCCAGAATGCACACTACTATCCTGTGAAACCATTGTGACGGATGAACATAAGTAAATAATTGAAATAGATGTAGAAAAGTTCCAAAAGTAGGCACCCGTGATGTCGCGCCACAGTTTCAATTCGCGGTTACTTGTAAATATGGGACGATCACTTTCGTAAAGTATTTTACCTGTTATAGTACATTAATTTCATTATTGTACTGTACTGTTGATACATATAATATATTTGATCACATAATGGTGTTTAATCTTTGCTTTTACAAACTCCCAAGTAATTTTATGAATGGAAAACAATTTTAATAATGTACACCCTCCTCCTCCCCCTCCATTTCTCCACCTTGGATTTTGGTGTTCTTGGGATCTTGGCGTTTCATTAGCAGAATTCCCTTCCTCTTGGGATTTTCAGATCATTTCTAACTTGATAAATGTTGTATATAATGTTGCGTAATGAGGCAAGTTGGCTACTTGAAGTTGGCGGGCTTGGTGGGTTTTGGCGGGAAGCAGCTTCCCCCCCCCCCTTGCTGGTTGGTCGCCTGTGGTCATAACATACATGACACGTGCTGGAAATTTTGCCGTTATTTACGCAGGTACGTGTCTGCGTTGTGGGACAAGGTTGTATATGGTGCATAGATAGTCATAGATTGTTGTGATGGTATAGGGAATTCCCGACGGTGAGGACATGGTGGAAATTTTTTTTTGTTATATGAATTTGTGTTGTCGACTGAGGGACGCTGGTCATAATTCGTACAGTACTACGAATTGTACTGCAGGCTCTGGCCTGCTGCTGTGTGTCACGAATGGCCACATTGAGGCCAAGGGATCCCCTCAGGAGGGGAAATGTCCTAGGTGAGGTCTACTCAGTGGAGTGACACGCATATTTCAAGCTGTTGCTAGACTGCGTGCATTTGGGCCCCAAGCGGTAACCAACTGCCATTTTCACTAAGGACTTAGACTGGGTCACATAATTGAATTACATTAGGCTGGTGAGGCAGATTAATATGTTGTGGAGTTACTGCTGGAGCAGGACTTGCAGTGTGTCAAAGCAGAGCTTTGGTGGTAAGGGTTGATGTGAAGCGAAGTTTATGGACATAAGCAATTCCAGCTGACTGGTATAGTAATGGTGGCCATAATGACCTAACGGTGTTTGTGATTTAGATTAAGAAATTTACCGAGCATTGTGTTAATAATGGACACACCCTGGATATTGACAATTTTATAAACATCTGGATCCTTCAACATACAATATGATGAATGTGAATAAGATTTAATTTAGTTGTGAAAGGAAATTGACCTGTGTTTATTTTGTGTACGGCAGAGATTATTATGATATTTATTTTGCATATGACTTAAGTCGATTTTTGTTGTTTCAGTGACCGGTATAGGAACTTTTTGGTACTTTAGATTTTCCTTAGATGAGGCGAAGGCGATCCCTGTATACTCTGCTACTGGTGTTATTTTTTTTGTGAAGGCAGTTTCGCCTCAGCGAGAAGATAAAAGTAAGAAATTACATTGTTGGTTTGGTTTATACTTTATAGTATCCTTGCATATGTTCATTTATTTCATGGCCGTTCTCTGGCGGCCAACACGACATATTCGTAGTCCTTCCCCAATACAGTCATTGTAAAGTTTTCTTACCTTTGGGCGATGGACCGGTTTTCACTTACTGGTAGAACACTTTATAGAACATATGCTGAATGTTGGGTAATGTCTAATTCGAGCTAAGTTAGGCAGAATTTGCGAGATTGATGCGCATAAACCAATCACTAGTTATCACTGAACACTCATGTGTCCAGGACCTAACTATGAGCTTGATTCCCTGGTTTTAGGGACGCGTTAGACCTCATTCGGGATTGCAGTGGGATTAAGACTGCTATATCATGAGAACAATGCATTATTCATACTAGGACGAACTCTACACTGCATTCCTCCACGTCCTTCCATGATGCTTCTCTCTCTCTCTCTCTCTCTCTCTCTCTCTCTCTCTCTCTGCATCTCGTCTCCACATTACATCTTCACTTTACTCGGGACAGAATATGTCGTTTGTGACGTAGACGAAATCTGGTTTGTGATGCTTCCAAAGACGCTACCAGTTTTTATCTATCTCTAACAAATATTCCTCAATTTTCTCCTATTATCCATCTGTATCAAATGTTCCTCACCTTTCTCCTATGACGGTTCTGTTATTCCAATGCTCAATAAACATATTTGGTTTTACTGTAACATTCACTTTTTCCTAAAAACCCCAGATTACGGAAATAGTAAGTCTTTCTCAAAGAAACTGGGAGCTTTATTAAGATGTCTGTTTTTTCAATGCAATGTGTACCAAGGATTTATCCGACCTTGTATGGAGTACTTCTCCCACATCTGGGGTTGGTTTTAACCCTGTATCCTTACAGGAGATCTAATGGGGTCGTCTGCTCCCGGCCAGCCCCTTTTATGCAGACATTTTTGGGTTGAGAATTAGATGAAGGGTGCTTAAGAAAATGGAGAACGGGCGGGTAGGATAGTAAGGAGACTTGTAGATTTTTAAGAGCTTTCTGCTTCGAAGTCCACATCTGTAGGATGGAAACGTTAGAGTTGTTTGCTTGTTTGGAAAATGCGTTTTGGAGGAAAATTTAGTTACGTAGAGCTTGAGAGAGAACTTCAAGCAGGGAATACAGCAGCCACAGAAGAGTTTGTGAATTTACTGATGCATTAAAAGAGCTGGGAGGGATGCTGAGAGCTCGGCCATGGGTCACGGAAGAACGAATATGGTTGTTGCATACCTGGTTTTATAGCAGTCTGAGGAATGGAAAAATAGGGGGAAAAAGTGCATAAGTGAGAAGAGCATCCACAGGAGCTATGAAAATGTTCAGTGAATGGATGACAGAGTGAGGAAAGCTGATTGGACACGGAAGGAGGAAAGTGAGTGGAAGAGACAAACAGTTAATAAACGAGAGGTGAGGGACAGCTCCCACATTACTCTTTTTTTCTCTCTCTTTACCACTGTTTTTGTGGGCTGCATGGTCACTTGGGTTATCATTGTTCAAGGTTCCAAGGGTTGGTGTCAGATTAGGGATGCGAAGGGAGGCGGTGTGTTTATATGAACATACAAATGGGGGAACTGGTAATCAAGTGGTGTGGGTTGTTTGTGAAGGGGGCATTGAGTCCTGAGTAGGATTAAAGGGGGTGGTCTAGGGAACAAGTTTGCTTGTGTTGTCAGGATCGAATGTATTGGCACAGTTAGTGAAAGGCTGGTGGAGTGTCTTAGGAAAAAAACTTGCGGCCTGAGTTGACGAAGAGGTGGAGTGGGTTTGTTCTGGGTGTAGGAACTAGATTAAGGCTGTTGCAGCAACAGTTGGGTGGGCTTAAAGTTCAACAGGGACAAAATATGATCATACCATAGTCATTAAGGCAATATAGCTACCATGACAAGATGGATGGTGAGGGGTGTTTATGTGGTTTATAGGAAATTGATTTGGAGAGTGTCTTTCTGTAGCCCATGGAGAGGGGGATGGTTATTAGGTATCCTTCTAGCCTACACCAAAGTGGTTAATGGAAAGGGGTGGTTGTCAGTGACCAGTATATGGGGAGAATAGAGTTCCAGCCGTAGTTGAAGGTTGCTAATGTGTCATATGGGTGGGAAGTAAGGAGAATGAGAGTTGACAGCTATACAGCTGAGAAGGTGGGGTTTCTGAAGGAGGTTCTGGTGTTCCATCAATATATTGGGGTTCATATATATGGAGATGGTGTGAATCCTACTCGAGTACAACATCTAGATCAACCTCTGTTTTGGTATTAAGGAATGTATGCAGAGAATGAGTTGGGTTGTGCTTCATGAGTGGAACATAAGATTCACTTTACCTGTGAGGTACCCTTTAGGTTACCATATAGAGACACTTTACCAATCAGTATGACAGGGTGAAAGCACACATAGAGGGGTTTGCTGGTACAAGTAGTGATGGAAGCGAGTTGAGGCCTTATGCTTCATCTATTATACAGGTGAGATAAAAGGTTGGAACCTTATGGTTGTGTGTAGATCATAGATGGGTGAATGGTATGATGTTAAAGGATGCCTTTCCATTATCGTGAATCCAGGACACTTTAGATGCTCTGGCGGGGTTGCAGTACTCTTTGTCATTTGATCTGGTTGTGAATTATTGCCAGATCAGGATGTGGCAAGAGGATCATACTAAAACATTGTTTGTAACACAAGTTGGACTCTTTCCAGTATGTGCAGTACCCATTGGGATTGAGTAAAGGTCTAGCTATTTTTCACAGGTTTATGAAGTTTTTGTTTAGTGACCAAATTTTTTTTACCTTGTTAACGTTCCTTGACAATGTTAGTTTTTGCTTGTAATAGGGATAAGCACTTGGAGAGTGTGTTGGAATTGCTGCAAGTTACAAGAAGGCATAGGGAAATATAAATTTGGAGTAGATGAGGGATTAACAACTAGCCTGTCCAATAGTAGTTAGGTTAGGTTAGGTTGGAAAGCGACTACAGTTGCAAAAATTTTGGTTTGGCATTCCAGAAAGACTTCTTTGTGATAAAAGGCAGAAATCTGAGTAGTAATTGCAAGGAGCATTGCATGATTGTTGTGGCAACCAATCAAGACAACTCCATATTATCTAGAAGGCCACAGTACCTGTGAGAGGTCTACTTGTATGTTACATGGGAACTTGGCCACCCTCAGTAGGGAGCAGTAGGAGCAATGGTCCAGTTACTTGTGTAGTCTTACCACAATTTATAACAGTACTCTTTATCTGTTGATAATGGGGGTTTTGCAGCATTACTCAATGTTTGGGGTGGAGCCCCATTTGCCACTGAACAAATTCAACCAGGGAATTGAGGAGGAAGTAAACAGCCATTATCAGGGGATTAGAAGGTTAAGAAACATGCAGCAGACTTCACAGGAGGTAGCTAAACAGCATGAATATGATGTAGTATCAAGAAGGGAATTGGGCAAAACAGCAAAACCAGAGCAGGACAGTACCCTTGTAGGTAGGACACTGGGCTGCCTAGGAGTCATCAAGTATTTGGGTGGAATAAATTCCAGCCTAGGTAAGCAGGGGGGCATGGATGGTGGTGGTATTGGATGATGTTAGTGGAGTGTACAAGGTAAAACTGCAAACTGAACAGCATCTGGATAAACTGCTTCATGAGAGCATAAGATATGGTGAGTGTAATAAGCAAGTGTAGTAGAAGTTGTATTATCATCTTTCCTTTGTAGGAATTTAGAAATGTAAGTTTTCCTGTTAAGGAAGTGGGGTTAGCTCCTGGTATTATGATTTTAAAGGTGGTGATGACCTTACCCTAGTACAGTATATCTTACTTTTGCAGGTGTTTCTTTCACTTTACAGTACAAAAATTAAGGCCATGTTTATTCGTCCATATTGTGAATAACATTTAGCTTGGGGAAGGGGATTAGGTGGTTAGATGTAATAGTCACAGTTATCACACTGAAATGAACAGTTAAACAGTTTGGCTGTTAATTAAACATTGATTAAGTGAGCATTCTGTGTACATATAATTGTCTGTATAATTTTATTAATACTTGAAAAACTGAATGATGCCATTGGGAATTTTATCCATGCGGGGAAAAGTCAATTGTAATTTTGTTTTGAATTTTCCGGTTAATGATTCTTTGGTGAATGAGAGTTTACTGTATTAATCTTGGTATGGTAATGATGATATCTGATGTACATAAAAAATTAATGGAAGTACACTCATTTATTTTGCAAATGACACCAGGGTTAGAACACTGATAGAAGATGCAGTGATTAGATGTGACACATGAATGAATAGAACAGAACTTGATGGAATTTGAAGAAAACTTTGTGTCAATACTTTTATGAAAGATTAACCATCTTCTAAGGGTAGAACGGTAAGATGTTGAAAGTTAGAAAAAAAGTAGAAGTAATCAAAAATGGAAAGCTAGAATTTGAAGACCAGATTCAAAAAATGATATTACTGAGTGAGGAAAACTTTAACACAAGAGGAAAATAATCACTGTTCATGTGAGAAACAGACCTATATACTACTGTGTTGTGTGCTTAGATAATGTTTTTGAACTGTAGCAAATTTAAGATGATTTGAAGATTTAGAAACATAAGCAAAAGTGAAGGAACACATAGAATGAGATGAAAGACAGAACTTCAACTATATAGTCCAGAAAAGGAGATATATGCATCAATTTATGCAGAGCATTGGATTGAAGAAATTAGGAAAAGTATCAAGACTAAAAACTTTACAATATGAAAGAAAAAGAATAATTATATCTGCTCGAATTCAATGAACAGGTATGAGTAT
>JAUUDZ010444717.1:0-15437 GCA_032361705.1 Panulirus versicolor
ACAGTATGAATTATGTACATGGGTATATATGTATATGTCTGTGTGGGTATATATATGTATACATTGAGATGTATAGGGATGTATATTTGCGGGTGTGGACGTGTATGTATATACATGTGTATGTGGGTGGGTTGGGCCATTCTTTCGTCGTGTTTCCTTGCGCTACCTCGCTAACGCAGGAGACAGCGACAAAGCAAAATATATAAATATATAATAATATAAATATATATTTCATTTGCTGTTGTGGAGTATCTAAGTTTATGATTGTCTAACAAATGCTACACTTGGTGCAAATTTCTAAACAGTGACAAGAACATCTTGTCTCAGGTGATGTATGTAGCAGGTGACCTTGTATCAACAAATGGTGTATGTTGCAGTTTAAAGGTTATGAAGACAGGAGATGCAAGAGCAGAGCAAAGAAGGCTTTGGGGTATCAGGGCCTGAATATTCACGAGGGTGAAAGAAATACATATATTAAAAGTACTGGATTGATATGGTATACAGGAGGTAAGTGGGCTGAGTCAAGACATATGAAGTTCTTAGAGTAAACCATGGAATGAGTCGCATCATATATGTCAACTGCTTCTACTAAATTTTCAATCTCGATTCCTTCAATTATTGCCCATTATCTCTGAAGACTACAAAATGCTCCTCACCCAGTCCAAACATTATAACATCTATTTTTCAACCTCTTTTTACAATAGCTACATATACAGTATCTGGATGAACACAGATGACGGCTAACACTTGGAGCCTGTTTTCTTCCACTTAATAGATGCTGGTCCTATCCCATGGCTCCTTTACTGCCTTCATACAATCATTTCTAATGCTCCACTTCCATTTCATTTTGCCATCACTATGCAGCAATTCTAATATCAACTCTCATATAATTTGCCTTATAAACAATGCTCCTAATGTGACACTATGCTGATAGGTTGGGTATTACATCAAAACCAGAGTCCCTTTTACACAAAGTCACACAGCCTGCTTTCTGCCAGATTACAGTCATACCGAGGCCTTTTAATGTGTTCATCATATGAATTTGCTTTGGCTTGGGTTTATCGACCATGAACCTACCAAATCTGGAGCTTGTCTTACTCCCTATGTAAGTTCATAAAATCCTGATCAATTCTTCTCTCTATCTCTTGTATCACTTTAGCACCATCAACAAATACATTGTATCAAGTCCACAAGGAAAAATATCACACAATTCAATAATAACAGTAGCCTAAGACCTAGCCTTGCAGTGGGCCAATGGTTACTCCCAACCCACTTAGAAAAAGTCCCTCTATCATACATTCTCTAATCAATTTGTATAATTCTGATCTACTAATAGTCTCCACCTTGTGCCTTCCTGATCTACTGATAGTCTCCACCTTGTGCCTAAGTAAATAGCAAACTTTTTCACCAACTTTACCAATATCTATGGGATGCTGTCAAATGCCTTCTAGCAGTCCAAGAATACATAATCCTATAATCCACCTCTATTGTTTAACAATACAGCTTACCCTATCCTGCAAGTCTATTTAAAATTCTAAAGCATAACTCCTTTTCTCTGAAACCATGTTGCCACTAATCTAATCTAATCTTTTTTTTTTTCACTGCACATAACAGTCCAATTGCCTTCTGATTTCTAGTGTTATATAAACCATACTTATCTGAGATACTGGCCAGTATGTGGGCCTAATTCAAGACTGTGGAGGCTCCTGGAAAGAGATTGATAGGCCATCCCATCACAAAAGACATTTGTTCTTCACAGCATAAATGAGCTCTTTAACACTTAGAAATTTGTGCTCAACTTGCTTTTTAATAACACAAGTCACTGAAAGGTAACTGTTACAGGGGAAAATGCAATGCATCAGATTTTGCTTGCAAAATTTCCAATGCTATAACTCAAATAGTGATTTGCACCATTCTAACCGGCAGTCTAATCAAAGAACTTCTCACTCCACAGAAGTCCACATTTCCCTGTTACTGGAAGCAGCAAAGCCTTGGGCTGCAGGAGTGAAAGTACAGGTTTTGCAAAGTCCTTGAGAGAGACAGGGGAATGTACAAAACTGTGTTATAGATATGGGGGGAGAGACTGGAAGAGGTGACACAACTCAAGTATCTAGGAGCTTTCTTGGATAATCTTTTGGTAATATGGAATGAGATATGAGAGAGAGCAGTACAGGGTAGAAGAGTCATTGGGTACCTTAGTAAAATAATGAAGGGTAGAGATGTAAGTAGGGAAGTAAAGAAAGGATCAAGGGTCAAAATAATCCTCCCAACCTTGACCTATACAGCTGAAATATGGACATGGAATGAGTTACAGAGGCTATGGAAATGAGCTACTGGGAAGGAGCATGTGGTATGACTAGATGGAAAGAAAGAAATGGGGGATGAGATATTTGATATGGCAAGGAGTACAGAGGGAATGAATTGTGGAGTTGTAGAGTGGGTGAAATGTAATACTTTGAGGTGTATGATAGTATGATTAAAGTAGCTGGTGAAAGGAAGACCACCTGTGACATGGGGAATGTACTGGATTGAGAGAAATGGCAAAAGAATGCATGGAATGGTGTATGCAAAGGAAGCATGTAAGGACAGTGGGCAAAGGTGTTGAAATATATAGAACCACTCCTTGATGGGAGCTCCCAGAGGGTAAAGGTCTGAAATATATAAATGGATAAATAGTCTTCCACTTTGAACTACTTTTGAACTTCTCAGTCTGCTCCTCAGATATCTTAACATCATTCTCCACAACTCTTCCTCCTGAGATTGTTATTTCTCAGTTCAAATCTATAGAGCTGAAAGCATAAGGTTAAGCATGTTCATTTCTTCCCTTTCTTCATAGTTGAAGCACAAGTATTCTATTCTGACACTTATCATTAGGCTTATTATTAATGGAAATCTGGGAAGAATTATGCTTCCCACTTTGTACACGCTCAAAGATAAGCGATAACATTTGTTTTCAAAAATAAAAGCAATAACACTCAATTATTTCATATCCATATATATCAATTTGCTTATTTCACATCTATTAACCTTTACCATTATGTTTCTAAATCATAGTTTCTAAATAAAGTTAGAGGTTCTGACAACAAAATTTTCCAATCACTTTGTTATTTAAGAATCTATTCAGCTTAATACTCTCTAAAAATATCCAATCAGCTAACACAAAAAAGAGGTGATGGTCCATCATTAACTATTGGGAAATTTTATTCCCCTTCTTAATATTTAATGACACTTTCAAAAGTAATAACCAGCATATAAAATGGCTTAAAATCTATTCATTTTAGAATACCACTTGGTCAGTTAATAATCAAGATAAGCTGTTTCTCCAGAAATGTTAATATCAATCATAAGAAAACCAAAACCTGTCACTTTTTGATATGTGTATTACATCAATTCAAATCAAACAGAATCCTGCGACAGAGCATTTTTCATCTTACCTATAGTAAACCTTACACTAGTTTTGGTTATTGTTCCAAACCTCACAGGTTAGTATTGACAAACATTCTTTGTGACAATCAGGTGTACAGTACCAAGCTCTTTGATGCTGAAGGTCTCAGCTCAATCTATGCATATTGGCTGGTCTGGTGCACTTGGAGAGAAACCGACTCATTACAGCAGTCAAAAGAGTCTTCCCAAGGTGTTCCACATACTTCTAATTGTAGGTTAAGCATGTGGGATCACTGAAATTTACACTTTTCTTGTCAAATGCTTTCCTGCAGCATTTCTGCCCTCAACTAGATTCAATATAAACATCTTTCTCAATAATCATTAGAGGCCTTCCAGCATCACCAGTGGGTACATTACATTCCTCTCATTGCTTTAAAAAAGTAGTTTAAAACTCTAACAGTTCAAATAAAATATCTTATTAAACAAATGCAGGCAGTAAATGATCTTTGAAGGTTTCTTGGCTCTGCAATTTCTGGTTTTATATGGTGATGC
Organism: Panulirus versicolor; assembly: GCA_032361705.1. NCBI lineage: Eukaryota > Metazoa > Arthropoda > Malacostraca > Decapoda > Palinuridae > Panulirus > Panulirus versicolor. Next base: position 3,937 of record JAUUDZ010444717.1, read on the forward strand.
AAGCGAACAGCAAAATTCAAGCCGGGGAACACATGTTTGGAAGTGTCATCAGTGGTCCTCCTTCCGCAGTATCATGAATTCATAATATCTAACTTACCAAAACTCCAGCCGATCTTTTTGTGTGTTTTTTGTTCTGCGAAGATGATATCATAAAGTATCACAGGCAATATCTCTAAAGCATCTCTTTTGTGTTATTAGTCCTTTTTCCATCCTGTGCTTAGTATTTGACATCACTTCATTCTTTCCACAACTCAGCTGAAAGTTTATTGCACTCTTTATGTTCTGTGACCAAATAATATCTTTTGCCAGATTTCCAGTGTCCTTAATCAAAGAGACAGAAATTACCATGGTAACCCTGGAATCATCCTCACAGAATGACACCTAGCTACAGTTGTTTTTTTTTTTACCATTCTGCTCACTCTTTTCAGGAACAGAAGATATGTGGAATTTCTGGGATGAAACCAGTCTCAAATACTTTGTTCTAATGAGTGATGAAAATATACAACAGACTTCATGGTGAAATTCCAGAGGCTAGTAACAGATTGTGGGAATATGGGTGTGAATGGGGGAAGTTGGGATTAAATGTGAACAAAGTGAAGGAGATGGATGAGGCAGGAGGATTTAAAAAGTAAGTTAGAACAGCAAGGTGTTGGAAGAAGTGGAGTCCTTTCACTAAGAGCGGACGTGGTAACTGATGGAACCAAAAAGGCTAGAATCATAATATAGGAATGTGGGGCAAATTTTTTTGGGTACAGAAAAATGAGAGAATAGAAGTCAGTGTCTTTTAGAGCAGAGATAGGTATGTCTGAATGCACAGTAGTCCTAGAAGTATTATCAGATGCAAGTCTTAGTCCATGAATACAAAGCATGAAGGAAGGTGAATGTGTTGGAAACAAAAAACAAAAATCGTATGCTGTGTGGCAGGCTAATTGTGCAAGTAATGATAGTGTGCCTACCTTCCTAAAAGAACCCAAAAGATTTTGCCAAAAATGCAGGACTAGCTCATGGTGCTCATTCCTGGTCTTCCTTAAGGAATAATAATGCTTCTCTCTGTTGGCATACACATTCCATGATGGCATTTCCTGCATACAGAAGGATCTGATCTCAAAACATATTTCAAGTTTTCTATGTTTTTGTACTTGTTCCATGTATGTTTCTCATTTCTCCTGGTATTACACTGAACTCACTTTCCAACTTTTTGCCAATCTTGTATACTGTTGTCTGATGCTTATTGGTATAATCCTAGGTATTATTGCAGACACACCAGTTCTGTATCTGCCTTGTTGAAAGGCTTCCTCATTCAGTATAATACTCTTCATCTGCTTGATTTGTTGCCATGTATAGTTTATCATATATCTTCCCTTTCTTATCTCTAAGATTCAAAGTTTAAATTTTTTCAAGCTCTCATGAGAGTTCCTATGTTCCTGACTCTTGAACTTTCCTTTGAAGTGTTTCTGAAATTTCTCTTCTTCATTTCCATTTGTATGGATAGTGAGCATAAGATGCAGCATTATCAAATTTTCCTATGGCATGGGAGGAAACCTATTAAATGCAGTGAAGAGATTTCATGTTCTTAGCCATGTGTGGCTAAGAACAAAAGAAAATGAGTGGTTCCAGGAGAAGATGCAACTACATTAAGGGTGTGTGATACAAGCATGGCTGTTTAATCTGTTCATGAAAAGAGTGGTATGGATATGTAAATATACGGGTCATAGTGTGAGGAGTAAGTCTACCGAATGCTGGAAATGAAGTGAGAAGGAAGTCTAATCAATTGTTGTTTGCAGATGACATAGCCCACTCCAAAAAGAGACTCTAGAATCTGGAATCTAATTTTGGGAGTGTGTATGAAAGAAAGAGATGAGTTAACATGAACAAAAGTAAGTAATGAGGTGCAGCAGGGGAGCAAAACTGTGAACTTGAATGAAGAAGACTCAGAAAAAGTGGAGTATTTTCAGATCACTGAGAGCAGACATGCCAGCAGATGGAACAGCGGGGACAGAAGTGAGAAAGAAGGAAGGAGTACCTACCTGCGAGTAACTATGACAAGCTTTTCCATGATGGCAGGGATAGCATGTAGAGCTCAGCAAAGAACACGTTTGCTGGATATCACTGTTTCTATTGATCACCACTCCACTCATTATATATCTTGCGTGTTGTTTAATGCTATTTTTAGGCAGCTACTTCTGTGGCGTAATCATCTATTCTAGGATCATTCTTATGAATGTTTCTGCAGTCACTTAATGTAGATTACTTAGTTCACCTGGCATTGTATATTTCATAAGCTGGGCATTAATATATCTTCATTTGGTGCCTTTCTAATACATTTCCAGATACTATCATTAATTTGATAATTCCAAGTCTATCTTGCTCTGCTGCTTTCAGGTTTAAGATTTCTTTTTATACCTTCTATTTCCTCCCAAGCATACATTAATCGATACTTGATGCCTCTATAAGCAATGCAGTTTAAGACTTTTCAATGTTTAGTGGTAGTTAATTTGTTCAAATCCACTTACTTTACATGTAAAGTATTTTTTCATTCTTATCTTTTTATTTCATCACAATTATCTGGTGAGCATACATGGTGGTATTTAATTTCACCTTGTGTACATAAATAACAAAACATTCTAATCATCAGTTTTCCTTCTTCTGTTACAAAGGCTGTTGTTATCATACCCCTATTTTCTACTGGAGAGCTTTATCTTATCGTTGTGATTCTTTAACGTTAACTTCACTTTCTATTTCTTTCCTTGTTAGGCCTTCATATAAGGTACCCAAATCACAATGCAATTCTTATTGATCTTCCTCATTTTCTAACACTTTGCTCACTCTTGTCATCAGCAAAGCTCCTGCTGTGCTCTGTTTTACATTCCTAACTAAGTCAGATGTGTAAACAGAATAATGAAACTCATACCATTCTTTGAGACACCTGAAATCACATCACCTTAATCTGACATGTTTGCATCCAACTTAGACTTTCTGTCAGTTGAAGGGGATTAAAGCCCTAGATATATCAAAGTGCATGTAGAATGAGAGATCAGTGTTTGATTGTACAGTGGTCTTAACAGTTTTTTTCAGGGTGCAAGATGTGGGCTAAAAAAAAAAAAGAAAAGTTGAAATTGGAATCCCTGAAAACAATATATGGTGTGAAGAAGACTAATCATGTAAGGAACCACAAGTGTAAAAGCAAAGTGGTAGTAAGAGCAGTCTAACTAAGAGAGCTGACTAGGGTGCTCTGAAATGGTTTGTACACTTGTAGGGAAAAAAAAATGACCGACTAAAAGGATCTATTGGTCAGAACTGGAGGGAGCAAAGGAGTGAGGGAGACTGAAAAGGAGTTGGAAGGATGGAATGAAGGAAACTTTAGAGTATCAGTATCAGGGTAAGCACATTCTTGGGAGTGAGAGACATGCATGGGATAAAATTATTTGGGTCAACAAGACATATGAGTGGCAACAAACTGTCAATGGGCAGAACCAAGGAATGCAAAGCAGCCAAGGTGAACCATGGATCACTCTGAGGGCTCAACTGTGGATGGTAGGCTCCACTTTCAGCATAACATACAAGACAAATACAGGCCATTATTCATTCATTCCTAGTGCTATCTACCTAGAGCAGGAAAGGCAATTAAGCATAAATACAGATGATTATGTCTATATGCATCTGGGTATATAAAGCAGACAAGGGAATCAAGGAGAAGTCTAAGGGGACTGGTTGCAGGTAGATAGCTATGGTTTCAGTGCATTATACATGACAGCAAGAGAGTGAATGCGAGTGAAAGAGCCCTTTTCTTTGTTTCCAACACTACCTCACATATGCAGGAAACTGTGAATAAGTATGAAAGAAAAAAAGGGTATAAACACTCTATGGGGCTCATGAGGCACTGAGGAAGCTCGCCATATCCAATGGCCAGGACCACAGGTCATAAAGTTTTGTGATGTTCTATGTGGATCTATGTGCAGAGAGTGCAGAGCAACTGGTAAGTATAAATCTGTCACCGGATTTGAACAAGAAAAAAAAATTACTATCCTCCACAAAAAATTTATCCACTTCTCTCTGAACTGTGCCTCACTTGCCTAGTCTTCAACCTTTTTAAAAGCAATATAATAAAGCTGAAAATCCACACAAAATACAATGCAGCAATATAATAAAGCTGCAAATCCACACAAAATACAATACAATAAAAAATACAATGAAATTTTTTAATACAATACCACCTCAGCATCTCACCATGCAATTCTCTGCAAAAGCCCTAGACCCCCATTCATCCAAACTACTCCATAACTAACCACCAACCCCAAGTGGAAATAAAATGTTTACCCCTGCCTCATACTTCAGCAATCTCTACTCAAAGATTCCCCTCACCAAATACACATAACACTAACACCAACCTGACAAGCACCAAATAACTGCACTCCCAACTCAGTCTCAAATACCAACCCATCAGAAGATATACAACCACCCGAAACCACACACCTCAAACAAACATAAGTCACACTTTCCCGTCTACACATTCTAAACATTATCCACCCCAGAAAAGGGAATTCAGAATAGACCTGGGCCCTTCTAACACCACCTACCAAAAGCTCTCAATCTGCAGAACCTCTCCACCCTATCCATCTAACACTAGCAGCTCACATGGCAGTTTAGTAATAAACTGTTGACACACTCCCATCAGAGAGACCTCCTTCCCTCCACAACACTCTTATACTACAGACTGCCATTCATCACCACACTCAAACAGTTCCAAACAGAGCTCAAACAGACAGACATAAGAACAGTCCTTTGCCTACCACAGATTACGTCATAAAAAATGCATGAACAGGTGGTGTAGCTTTGAAAGTAAAGAGCTCAGTTTTTGTTAGTCAGGCTTTGTGGTATGTCAACTACTGTATCAATGTAACTATTCATTACTTCAAGTTCAATCAGTTTCATAATGTACAAACAAAATATTTAATCTGTAAACATCCCAGTATATCTATCAAAATGTGAAAATATCCAGCTCACCCTAATAGTAAGCTCTTGTGTGATTAGTTAAATGGTAACTATCATGACCTCCAAGTTCTGCAATGCCTGTAATGCCTCGACTGATTATTTTCAGCCAAACAGCTCGCTAATCCAATAAATTACTATTCATTTATCTATTTCATTTTATGATAAAAACACCAATAGGTTACATTCCAAGACACTTCATGCCTACAATGCAAATAACCAGTGAAGGCACTAAACACTTACAGATCAACTGATCTGCACTCTCCCCACATATACACAAACACACAAACACATCACTACACTTTATCATATATAGTCTTGCCCAGTGTATGTGGCCAGCTTCCTAAGCACTGCAGAAACCCCATAAAGATTGGGAGGACTCCTGTGGTGATATAGTTACCTATCCATGTACATATATGGATTAGCAGACTCTACCTACTTAAGGCTACACCATGAGTGCAAGGTCACCTTCAGCAAGTATCATAGGAGTACTATCTCATCAAAGACTTTCTTACTCCATAAGAGTTCATCCCTTCCATCTTAATCAATAAGCTTCTTACTTACTTTCATGTTATGGTCTCTGGTTATTCTATTCACACCTTTCAAGAAACTTTTCAGTCTACATCATCATCATACTGGTTAAAGAGTTTAAAGATTCTGATCAGGTGAAAAATACTCCTCCATCTTTTGTAATGTAAAAATATAAGGCCTTCAGCCTTTTCCTGTCTCTCTTAATTCTGGTGCCTTCTTTGCTGTCCTCTTCTGGACATTTCTATTAGTTATCTGTGCTTCTATAGGAGTAGTTATGAAACTTAAGACATATATTCTACCTCTAGTCCATTATGAATGGGGAGAAATTTTGTCAGGACTATGAGCCTTATATGACTCAAAAACTCTAATGTTTTGGTACTGTCTCTTCCATATACTTCAGTGATCTTCATGATCCTCCTCCCCCTTCCACGTCACTGGTTTTGTTTTCCAAAATGAAAATTCTTTTCAACTTGTCATTCTGTTCCTCGTGTATCCTTAAATCATCAGCTACAACTCTTCACTTGAATCCCTCAGCCTTAATAGATTCTCTTTAAAAGGAAATTTTCTAATGAAATCATCTCAAAGGTTTGGATTGTTTCCTCCCTCATCCATTATATTAAGTTCAATGTTTCTCTACTCTTCCTTTTTTAATCTGCTATACTTGTTCTCTGCTTTCCTATAATACACCTTACAAATACTAGCTGGCTAGGGTGCTGCCTATACCTTCTCAAATCCTTGCTCAGCTTCTCTGCTTTACAATATCTTTTACTGATCCCCTCTTTCCTCTTTTTCTTAACCATCCATCTATATCTGTGGCTATGGGTACCGAGTTCCTACTCCTTCACTGAGGATGCCGAGTTCCTACTACTTCACAGCAAATTTCAAAGAACCTTTCACTACAATCCCCTAGTTCCTGACTACTGAACTCTTTTTTCCCCCAGTTTATCTTATCAAAGTTAACTTGCAGATTCCAAGATTGAATCTACTCTTTTAAGTCTGGTTTCATCATAGCTCTTTTTACATCCTCCTTAACCATTCTACTACATGTGAAGATAACATCATATAGGTAGTAGATGGTAGGCAGCTAATGACCAGGGAGGTATATTACCAATATTACCCACCTGGGTATTGGGATGGTTAGTGACATCTGCTTAGTAAGTCAGCTCTTTAGAGGTTGTCAAGTTGCATTCCTCTGATCCAGGTAGCTGTCTTTCTTTCTGCCTCATTAATATGTGGACTACTGGCATTCTGCCAAACATACATTCTTTCCTTGTCATGTATGTAAAAGTTGACAACACTGAACTCGTACAACTCATACTTAGTAACTCTATATTTTCCGGCGGTGAGCACTATGCACTAGTCCTGCCTTTTGGCAAAATGAGAAAAGCAGTAGATAGAAGTAATAGGTAGGAAAATTTATGCAGAAGCATTAGGTAGAAGCAGTAAGTAGGAACATTAGATAGAAGTAGTCATAAGGAATATGAGGTAAGAGCCTTGGTAAACACTGCAATAGACTTGCCCTCTGCCAGTGGCCTGTCAAGGGTGAGGCACTAATGGTTAAGAAGCAGCACTTGAGTTCTCTAGTTATGGAGACTCTGTTGCTGTGGCCATCCTTTTGAGGGAGTTCCAATTGGAACAGGCATCAGAGATATAGATAGATAGATAGTTAAGAAAGTATCAAGGAATGATAGTGTATCAGTTCCTCTCATCCTAATACAATGGTCAACATGAGGGTACAAGAAATTTTCCACTATACGCTAAGAACTTGTCTATGATTCACTACCTCCATGAGAATCCAAATACTTCAAGTCTATCTCTTTATAAATGAAATCCCCCTACTACAGTACTTTGCTATCTTCAACAAGTGCATGTCTTAATGCTTCATGCACCATCCTGATTGTTCCTTCACTATAATCATTGAATATTTCTTTAGGTTCCTTAAAATTCTTTGGAGGAAAGTATGTAATCAACACAACTATTCACCTCTTTCCTATGGTTACTCCACTCATTATGTATTGTGTGAATAGGCCATCTTCCAGTGTAACTTGACACTTAAGGCTGTCTCTTATCTGGAAACCAATCCTCATTCTCTATTGTCTTCTCTATCATGACTTGCTATCATGCATACCTCTGAATAGAACTAGTGAGATCTTATCTCTTTGGAAAGTTTTCCCTCCACAAGCCCAATAATATCACATACATTTTCCCCAATTTCATCCTTGAATTCAAATTCTTTACCACTCACTACTACCTCGTAGTTCACCTACATCTGTATACATTACTTTCAATCCAAAACATGCATCACAATGTTCCAAGCCTCTTTGCACACTGCCTCATTTAATCTTCCTCATTTTTTGCATTATTCTGATTGTACACAATTCATTCATGCTTTCAAGGTTCTCAGCCTACTAAGTATCTCCTCAGTACAGAACTTCAACCCAAATGCAACCCTAATTGGTCATACCCTTATGTCTTGAATGTATCCACCAATTTTACTTATTTCTTTAATTAGAAAAACTGTGTCTAGCATGTCTATGGCCTCTTGTAGTCTTTCTATCAGTATTCCTTCCTTTTTGGCCCTTACATCTTTGTCAGAAATATGATTCTCTTCTAGTCCAAAACTCATTAACAGTTTGCCTGTTACCCTCCTACTTCACTAATCTTTCTAATTTTGGTGCAACCTACTTGTCTGCTAAATCCTTCAGAGCCAATTCATCAACTTACAAGGTTCTGGCTTTCCTTAAAAATCTCCTTTCTTGCCAATGAACACTGATCCTGAACACTGCACTTCCTCTAAATTACTATTCAACAAACCACATACCTCCTTAATTGTTCTGTCTAACAAGGCATCTCAATCTTACTATAGCTAAATTCCATGTACCTGTTTTAATGTCCTCAAGCTCTGTTCCAAAACATCAGGCATTATGCTCCGTTTTTCACCATTAAGCCCAGTTTTATCTATTGCTTACTGCCCTTTATTATCACATGTCAATGGTGTCTGTGTTAAGGGCATTACCTCTGGTTCATTTGTTCTTAGGCCATTCAACCCTTCTAATCCTTCAAATGATGCTTTTCACTTACTAAATCTGTTATCCTCATTACAATTCATGATACTTTTCATCATTCTTGATTTGATTCATTGGTCCTTTTATTTTCTCCTCCAACAGAGTCAATGTCTGATCCAGTTCCTCAATTATCTTGAATCATTTCCCTTACATTATGATTTTTAAATGTTCATCCTTTATTTCCCCATTCATCAAAAACCCCACATAACCCTCTTCCCTTCATCTTCTTGTAAATTGTGTGGTCTTGGTACTTTCTTTCGTCAGAATCCGTATTTCATTCACAAAAATTAAAAATTCTTGCCTAACTTTGTCCTGGGTTTACAATATACAAAATTAAATTAGCTCTCAGTCCTTCACTTTCAGTCAAAATACAAACGATCACCTACAAATCTACAACTCTATTTGCTTATGTGAGGCTCTACATGACCAACCTAGAATTATGAACCAGTATAAACGATGAATCTCTTCAGAAAAACAAAGTTCTGGGCTGTGTGGCAGGCACATGAACTGGTAGAGTTGCTTCTAGATATTTTCAAATGTGGAGTTAACCTTAGCTATACTGATGACGCAGTGTCAAGTGTAATGGGGGTCAAAATTATGAGCCGATAACATGGCCCTGAATTTCAGCTGGTTGTTTTTGTCTTGCAAAAACCTTGTCACAAGAGGAGCAAAGCCAACTTAAATTTCAATCTGCTAATTTCATAGGACATTTACTTGAGAATGGTAACACCACATCATATATATGGTTATCTTATGTATATTTAGTTATTCATTCATTTATCATAATTTGTCGTTGTCTCCTGCATTACTGAGGTAGCACAAGGAAACAGACGAAAGAATGGCCTGACCCACCCACATACACATGTATAAACATAAATGCCCACACACGCACATATACATACCTATACATTTCAACGTATACATACATATACATACACAAACATACACATATATACACACGTACATATTGATACTTGCTGCCTTCATCCATTCCCATCACTGCCCTGCCACACATGAAACAGCACCCCCCTCCTCCCGCGCATGCGTGAACTAGCGCTAGGAAAAGACAACAAAGGCCACATTCGTTCATACTCAGTCTCTAGCTGTCATGTGTAATGCACCAAAACCACAGCCCCCTTTCCAAATCCATGCCCCACAAAACTTTCCATGGTATACCCCAGATGCTTCACAAGCCCTGGTTCAATCCATTGACAGCAAATCAACCCCAGTATACAACATCGTTCCAAGTCACTCTATTCCTTGCATACCTTTCACCCTCCTGTATGTTCAGGCCTCGATTGCTCAAAATCTTTTTCTCTCTATCCTTCCACCTCCAATTTGGTCTCCCAGGAGATAAATGGGCAGTATTTTTACTCCTCTACCAAAAATAGAAACCATAGGCTGTAATACTTTAGGTAACAACTTCCAAGAAATTAAAAAAGGTGATTACTTTATACAATTGTTTAAGGAAAAGAATGGATAAGTACAAGTTACATTACTGAAACTGACACTCATGAGTGGAACATCTAAATTTTCTTACCTGTCCATCTGGGCTGATAGTTATCTGATCATAGCTGATGAAGGTACCCTGTCCTGGATTGATAACCACAGTCCCATTGCTTAGCATCTCTCCTGCTTCTATAAATATTGCTCCTTCTTGTGTCATCAATTGACTAGCTCCAACTATTTGACCAGCAGACACTACCTGACCTGTGGTTAACATGGATTGGCCAGCAATTCGACCACTGGCCTGACCAGGCACTCCTGGCTGACCCATGGTAGTGACCACTTGTCCACTAGCTAGGCTCTGATTACCCGAGGAATCTGCCTGGCCTACTGAGGTCACCTGAGTATGCTGCTCAGCTGATCCCGTAATGACAGGTGGATCTACATGTGAAGCTGCCACAATGGGTGAGGCATTAATTGTAACAGTTCCTCCAACAGACTGAGTTTGAAGGCCTCCACCTATGACTCCTGTGGCTGTAGGATTGTGAGTCACATGTTCCATGGATAATTGAAGCAAAGAAGTTGCACCTGTGGCATCTGCACTGGCAACTAGACCTGCAGTCTCCTGCTGAGATGACACATGGGGGTTGGTTTCATCTACACTTGATAAAATTGTGGTAGGCTCATCATCCCTTGATTTTGACTCCACTGCAACATGAGTGTGGGGCTCATCTGGTCCATGAGGAACTTCACAGAAGCACCATGACTCCATCTTATTTTTGGCTTCAACCTTTACATCATCCAATTTTATGGCATATTTCTTGGGTAATTTCTGTCTAACAGGAGGTTTTATATCTTCTTCAATTTCTACAAAGTCACCTATTATGAAGTCTGAGTCTTCTGGTTTATCTTTCTTTTTCTCAGCTGCTTCACGGAGACGTTTACTAGTTCTTGTTGGTTCTGTGAGTGGAACTTTAGATTTGGATTTAGGAGTCTTAGGGATGTTATTTTCATTTGTACTTTGTTTTGCAACAGACTTCCTCTTTTTCTTTTTTGTCCCATCTCCAGGTGACTCTGGCTTACCCTGATGCACTGTTCGAATATGCCTGGCCAAAGCAATTTTATCACTGAAGGGGACAGTACAATATTCATACGTGCAAGAAATGGGTTTATCACCAGAATGAACACGCTGATGTCTTCTAAGATCATCTCTTTGTGAAAATCTAGAATTGCAGTCATCACATTTATGAGGTTTGTCTCCAGTATGTGTCATTAAATGTCGTTTCAATGCACTACGTTGTGTAAATGTTTGTTTGCAATTTTCGCAAGCAAATGGACGATCATTATTATGAATTCTTTTGTGGGCAGTTAGATGACTCCCCTGAGTGAAAGCAACATCACACATATCACACTTAAATGGTTTTTCTCCAGTATGGGTACGTGAATGCACTCTTAAATTACTTTTCTGAG